>JBBMKA010005720.1:0-11167 GCA_037833695.1 Sechiopsis laciniata | reverse complement strand
TGAGATAGCTAAATTTCTTTGTTGATTTAAGTTGAGTTAGAGGTAGATATGTGACTCGATTCTACTTTCTTTTAAAAAGTTTCTCTAGTTGCCTTGATTTCTAACATGACTATGGATAAGTCGTGGATGTTTAAGGATCGAACGTCACCAAAATACAGTTTTGGAGTTGAGATATTTATAAACAATGCAATACGACATTTGAAAGGGTCAAATGTCGTTTGTTGTCCATGTTTGAAATGTGTGAATGCCAAATACCAAGACATGAATGTAATAAGAGACCATTTACTTTTTAATGGTATCGATCAAAGTTATAACACATAGATTTGGCATGGAGAATCAATATCGAGGAAGAAACATGGAAAGTGTTCCAATAGATGATGTTGTAGATGAAAATGTGGATGACCCAATAGGGATGTTTGAGGCTGTACAAAATTATTTTAACGACAAATCTCCAATATTTGAGGAAGCATTAGAGGATGCCAAGAAACCATTATACCCTAATTGTAAAGGTTTTACAAAGATATCAACACTGATTAAACTTTATAATTTGAAAGCAAAGTATGGATGGAGCGATAAAAGTTTCTCAGAGCTGTTAGAATTATTGAGCATTTTGTTACGTAGTCCTAATGAAATTCCGATATCCGCCTATTATGCTAAAAAGATTTTAAGTACCTTATGGATGAAGTATGAAAAGATCCATGCATATCAATGATTGTTGTTTGTATCGAAAAAAACTTGTTGATGCAGAATTGTGTCCTACTTGTGGAACATCAAGATGAAAGGTTAAGAAGAATAAGAAAGAATGAGTAAAAAATATTCCAACAAAAGTTATGTGATATTTCTCTCCTATTCCATAATTTGAACGAATGTTTCGAAGTAAAGAAACTGCGAAATTGTTGACGTGGCATGTTACGGACTGCCAGGTTGATGGGTGCATACGACATCCAGCCGACACAATTTCATGGAAAGAAATAGACGAAAGGTGGTCTGATTTTAGTGGAGAAACGAGGAACCTTCGCCTAGCCCTATCAATAGATGGAGTCAATCCACATGGTGACCAAAATACTAGATATAGCTGTTGGTAAGTTATGTTGGTTACTTACAATCTACTTTCATGGTTGTGCATGAAGCGTAAATTCTTAATGTTAAATTCATTAATCTCAGGACCCAAACAACCTAGAAATGACATAGATGTTTATTTAGCTCCGTTAGTCGATGATCTGAAAATGTTATGGAACACGGGCATTCAATGTTTTGATGCCCATCGACAAGAATTGTTTCACCTTGAAAGTTATTTTGTTGTGGACCATTAATGATTTTCCATCATATGGTAACCTGTGTGGGTGTACTACAAAAGGTTATAAAGCATGCCCAATTTTTGGAGCCAAAACATCATCAATTTATTTACCTAGCGAAAAAAATGTGTATCTCGGACATTGAAAATATTTGCCAATCGAGCACTCATTTAGAAGACTGAAAAAAGTATTTAATGGAGTACAAGAATATGGAATACCCCCTGAACCTCTAAGTGGTGAAGAGATTCTTGCACAATTGAATAGTCTTCAATTTACGTATGGCAAAGGACAATAACCTACAGAATCTTATTGGAAAAAGAAATCGATCTTTTTCGAATTGGAGTATTGGAAACATTTTCACGTGCATTGTTTAGATGTCATGCACATTGAGAAAAACGTGTGTTCGAATATTATCGGAACCGTACTTGATATTCCTGACAAAACAAAAGATGGAATAAAAACTCGTGAAGACTTGACTAAATTAAGACCTGAGTTAGCCTAAAAAAAGACATTCCTGCCTCCAGCATGTTACACACTATCGAGAAAAGAGAAAATGAGTGTGTATCTGAACTTAAAGTGCCTGAAGGTTATTCATCTAACATAAGTAAATTAGTTTCGCTTACTTATTTGAAACTTTACGGGCTTAAATCGCACGACTATCACGTTTTGATGCAATAGTTGCTACCTGTAGCAATTCGTGGTGTTTTGCCTAAACACGTTAGATATGCAATTATTCATCCATGTTTCTTCTCCAAAGCTATATGTAGTAAGTCGATCGATTCATCTAAGTTGAAGGGACTGCAGGATGATGTAGTGATCACTTTATGCCTATTAGAAAAGTACTTTCCACCAGCTTTTTCACAATCATGGTTCACCTTGTGGTGCATCTTGTAAGAGAGATTGAATTTTGTAGACCATTTTATTTGATATGGATGTATCCATTTGAAAGGTATATGAAAGTTTTGAAATGTTATGTTCGTATTAGAAATTGTCCGGAGGGATGCATTGAAGAAAATTACATATTGGAAGAGTCGATAGAGTTTTGTCTGAATTTTTACAAGGAGTTGTATCAATAGGGTTGCGATCATTGAACAAAATGATAGATTCAAATATCGATCGATCATTATTTACCGCCAATTATAAAACACCAACTAAAGATATGATTGATCAATCATATATGTATATACTTCATACTGTAGATGAAGCGCTTCCATATATAAATCAATGCATGGAAATGTTGTCAAAAGTGAATCCTACTAAGTCTAAAAATAAAAAATGGCTTCAAGATGAACATAATCGTAAATTTAGCAGTTGGTTGTGAGATCGCGTTGGGTTGGCTATAGAGGTTCGAAGACATTCTATATCATCTACGTTAAGGTGGATATCACATGGACCTCGTTCAAAAGTTACCACTTATGAAAGTTACATGGTTAATGATATTCAATATCATACTAAAAAACACAATGATCTTAGAAGTATGCAAAATAGTGGAATTATGATAACAGTTCGAACTATGCAAATTTCTAGTTCGAAAGACAAAAATTCAATCATGTCAGACATGACCTTTTATGGCATAGTACAAGAAATTTGAGAGCTCGATTACAATAGTTTTCAAGTCGTCTTATTCAAATGTGATTGAGTTGAAAACAATGGTGGGATTAAACTAGACGACATAGAATTTACAACCATAGACCTTAATCGCGTTGGACATAAATTCGACTCCTTCATTTTAGCTACTCAAGCCAAACATGTATTATATATAAAAGATCTAATTAATCCTCGTTGGTCGGTGGTGCTAATGCGTTCACAAAGAATTATTGTAGAACACGGTCACGATGAAGTTGATATTGACCAAGATTGTGAGTACGGAGTCATAGAATCCCTACCTAATATTGTTGATGATGACTAAGACATCTATATTAGAAGTGATTGTTATGGTATATGGATTAATAAATAGGTTAGTGTTATTGTTTTTGTGATTATTTAACTCATATTCTTTATACAATCTTTTCCATTTGTAATTAACATAGATTATTTCTTATACAGGATTACATTATGTCTCAGTCGGACAGCGATCATGCGATGATGTTCCCATTGGCGGATGGACTTCTCGAAACCAAATTAGTAGAGGAGTTTCAGTCTTGCACGAGCTTGCTCAAGACAGGATGGCAGGAGAGTGTCGCACTATTCAATATAATTCTATAGGTCAAGATATCGGCGAGGCTTCAACCAAGTTACGTAGTTATATTGGTATATGTGTTAGGGCCCAAATACCTTTCACATACGATGATTGGTATGTTGTCCCTGACGAACTAAAAGAGTTGATCTGGGATTTGATAGCTCTAAATAATAGCACTATTTAAGCCTCTAAAACTGCGCATTCTATGAAAAAGGGCAAGTATACGAACAACATACGAAGGAAATCCAGCGCAAACATTCGTATTATCCAGACATGCATGCCAACAGCATCGTATGACGAGATCTGTGTTAAATAAGATCTTTAAGATGCAAAATGACGTATAAATGCGGAAACTAGCTAATTTAGCATAAATCTGCTGACGTGTCTATATTCGCAGGAGATCGTTACAAGGACGGAACGGATGAGTCATCAGAACAAAAAAGGAAGGAGATAATTGGCAATCAAATCATAAAATCAAGGGAACCAAGACGAAGACACCATTGGCAACAATGGCGATGAACTCTGTACTCCATAGATAGATATTGTAGTAGTTTGTCATTTCATTTGCATCTCATACTTTGTTTTAGTGCTTTAATCATAATTGTTTTCTTTCTTGAAAATTAATCTACAAGTTCTTTATTTTAGAATTGATCTCATGTAACTTTTTATGCGTGATTAAGATTTAAGATCGTAGGGAAGCTAAATAGTATGGCTATTAAATTAAAGATCAACTTAAAGGGGAAAAAGAGTAAGAACGGCGGCTGATTTAACTAGCTCGAGTCGATTGACCATCCACTCGAGAGTGCTTAGCATTGATCTTGGGAAAGGAGATGTTAAGGGCTTAACCTCACCGTAATCACTAGGTAATGCTTTGATTTAAGTACTTTTTAGAAGGGAGTTTGGAATAACCATCTCACTAGCTGCATACGCACGACTTGGGTTTAAAAGAAAATCTACGGGCTTTGTACCGGCAGGTTGTAGTCAAATACTCTGAAAGGGACTTGAAGTTTAGTCTAGTATGTACTAATTTTTTCATGACAACTTAGCTTGCTTTGGATTAATCTTTACTACGATCCTTCCTGCATTAGTCATTCAGATAAACTTAAGAAGCATATTTAATTTGGAATTGGGCTGAACATAATTGTAGGTGATCGATTTTATAATATTATAATTAAATTAAGTATGCGTCGGCTCGCTACCCACGTATGTGTGCCTCCAGCTTACTCAAAAGAGGAACCTGGTGGAAGACCCATCAGGTTATGTTTAGTATGGAGATTCTTTGTACCATTCAATGGGAGTTAAAGTTTAACCCTTCTAGCGCGTGCAAAGCCCTGAGCCTATGTATGTGGAACTGCAGTGGAAGCTGGGTTCCGCATCCATGAATGAGGAAGCATTTATGCGGATGGGTAGCACAAGTTCTTTATCACCAATCAACACATCTATGCTCTTCGTAATTTCTAATTAAATTAAGCAGCTTTAGTTTTGCATCAGCGTCAGCATGAGCATCAACATTAGCACTTTATTTATTGATACTTAATCAACATCAACCCTCTTAAAACCAATTCTTGTTATTTACATTTTTGACCCTTAATCCATATCATTGCACTTCAAATTCTCGGTGGGATCGATAAATTTACATACTTATTACTTGCTGCAATTCTGACCGAGCATACTTGCTCGTAAGTGATTCTGAGTTACACTAAGCATAAGTTGACTTTGAATTAATTATTGTACAATATATTAGCATTGGAATCTTAAACCATCAAGTTTTTAGCGCCGTTGCTGAGGAATTTGGCAAGAAATTTGGTATATATTAAGGGTAGTTCTCATTTAACTTACACGCAAGAATGCGATGCGGCAAAAGCAACATCATTGGTACTACGTGGCAGATTAGCAATAGACTTTCATATCTACTGCATCTAGAAGGTAAAAGCCCCAGGTAAAGAGTATTAAAATATCGCTTTCAAGTGCTGAACTTTGAACAACGAAAGTGCATTCCTGGGATGCGGAAGAAATTTTCGTAGTACACACTACTAAATTGCTTAGCAAGTAGCACGTTGATTGGAATTTTCTAATGAAATGCGAGTGGACTGATTCATACATATCTTTTACTGAGAAGACCCTATGTTTACATGCACCATAGGATTTATTTAAATTAGGAGTAGTAAGTTTTAATCTTCGAAAAAAAAAATCTTCGATCATAATTGCAATCTGACGCTGTAGGGGCAGCAACCCAAGAGTCGGCGCACAACGGTAGAATTAATCTAACCGTTGGGGCCACTATACTCAATAAGGGTAAAATAGTAACTTTAGAAGTCAGCATTTTAGCGCGTCTATAAAAAGGCATTATCCCATCAATCCGATTTACTCTTTCTTTGAAATTCTTGTAATCTTCTTGTGAAACCCTAGCACTCGGAGCAATCTATTTTTTTTTCCTGAACTAACGTTGCAGGCACAAGTCCGATGGCAACTAACAACAACATTACTAAAATCTCAAATTCTAGAGTCAATGAGCGAGTTGCTCCAGGGCAACTTGTCTCTCAAGGAACATCAGAAGTTCAACATTCAACTGGGCTCACATTCTCCAAAATCGCCAAATTATGGCAAACTATCTGTACGAATGTTAATGAGGCACCAGAAGGGTCTACTGCCGCAGCTGAAGGTTTTAGAAAATGGGACCAAGACATGCAAGAATCTAGAGGAGCCGAACCCGTAATGGCTATGACAGGAGTGGCAGGAAAAAGAAGCAATAGTGAGAAAGAAACACTCCAGATAGCGGAGTTCGCCAAGAAGTTTGATGAAGAAGAAGAAAACTACAAAAGGGCCATAGAAGCAGAAGATGTTGAGGGGGCCAGATGATTAGAGGAACAAGAGAGTAGAAAAGTATCGAAGAAGGGCAAGAAACTGACACGGAAGAAAAAAAGGAAAGGAATTGTTGAACCGCCTGGAGAAGACCCTCGATCACAACAAATAAAAGCACGACGAGGAAGCACATATCATAACTCTTTATTTTTGTTACTTAAATTTTAAAATTTATGAATTTGTCATAAATTTTATTAATGTGAAAGGTTTCCTAACTTTCATCTCTACCATTATATATAAGGGTTCTTCTCAACATTTTCTTCGTTAACATTTGGGTTTTCAACTCTCTTCAACATTCTTTTTGTAGATATTTACTTTTGAGTTCTTTTTTTTTTTTTTTTAATCTTTAATTAATACTTAATTTTGTTTTTCTTAATTTATCGTTGTTGATTGGTAATGATTCTCAATTTCTATGTATTTTATTTGGAAATTCTGAATCCAATAAAGCATGAACTATTGTCGAGGAGTCATTTGAGGAAATCATTACTACATTTTAGGTGAAAGTCCTACAAGAATAGTATCCGCATCATGCAATTGTTGAAGGTCAACCTCATTCTCTAGCAAGCATGAACTCAATCTATCGAGTGATTGGAAAGGAGCCCAGAGTTGGGTTTCAATTGCATTTGTTTATGCTATTTTAAAATGTGTAATTCTAGAAATTAAATATATTAGTATGTAAATGATGTTATGTACTCGACTAACCTTTATCTTCAACTCATAATGTTAATCCTTTATACCATAAAAAGAATTAGTATGTTTTGTTGTTGAATTATTTAATCTTTTTTTAATTGTACTATGATATATATCGACCGCTTAAATTAAATAAAATATGTTTCAATTGTTTAAAAAAATTATGAATATGTTTCACGTTATTAATAAATATTATTTCTTTTATATATAATAATTTATAATCTATGAAATTATTATTTTTTGACAGTGAATAAACTTAAAGGAGATTAAATAGAGGGTAAAAAACCCATCCAGAGGAGAGCATCACATTCCTTATTAGGTTGAACTAAATGAGCGACCTCAAATATGTTTTATTTAAATATATAATAGACATATAAGAAAATGTTTGTATGAAATAATTTATTTATTTCTTTAGTAACAACTAATATTAAAAACCATGTTATTTTAAAAAATATATTAACAACCATATTAAATTATAATTAATTGTATAATAAAGCTTATAAAAGCTCACAAGTTGGGATGTAGAAGGTTTATTAAAAAAATTAGTACATTATTTTCTATGAAATTAATTTTTATTTTTTTAGTTATAATTATGATGGAATATTGATGAAATTTAATGTTTTGAATTTTAAGAGTTTGTAACTCTCAATTTCTACTTTTAAAACTTTTTTTTATAATTTATTTTCAACACTTATATCTACATATTTTCTTCATTCTTCCCCTTAATCTTTGACTTTCAAAAACTCTCCAATTTTCAAATCATCTTAAGAGGTTGGTGTTACGTTTCATTATACCTTTTTAATATTATTTTTTTCTTTTCATTTTTTATCTTTATTTTATTCTTTTTTTTTTCGTAATAGTGCAGTTTATCATTATTCAAGAATAATATTGTTTAGTAATGTTCTAATAATGATGAAAGGTATGCTTTCAAAAATAATAATAATAATAATAATGAAAGGTAAACGTATTTTTTAAAAATTATATAATATACATGCAACAATATATTCCCCCAATTTACTAAAGTATAGATACATCAACAATATTGCATAGTTCTACTTTTCATCATTGTTAAAGTGTAGATACAATGAAGTATATATTTAAGTAGGTTTTCAAATATCTTTAAATATTTGGAGTCTTCATAATATGAATTTTTTGTAAAAGATCTATTAAAAAAGATTAAACTTAAAAAGAAAAAGTACTAAAACTTATTTTAAAATTAAAATTTATATAATATTTTTTAGTTTATAAAATTATCTGAAAATATATTTTCTTAAATGAATATTACACAGTGGAACGCACCTATAACTTTTCTAGTATTTTAAATGTTACTAATGAATTACAAAAAAATAAATATAACAATAAAGAGATCAAGAAATTAAATCAAATATATAAATGAAAATATTGGATAAACCGGAGCAAACAATGTTAATTGGGTCAAAAATAAAATAAGCACCCACAAAACCAACACACCAAAAACAAACTTTAAAAAAAAGGAAGGAACCATTGTATTTAAATAGGGAACAGAACTACACAAACAACAATTTATAGTTTTTCAGAATTTCATTCAAATTTAGAAACATTTCTCAAAGTTTTTATAAACGAGAAACGGGAACGATTATAAAAAAAACTCGTTTCCTAAAAATTAGAAATAGAAACAAGAAACAGGAAACGAGAACATTATCAAACAGACCCCTAATAACTATGAGGTCTTAGATTTGAGTCACTCAGTCGTAATTGATATAATCTAAAAAAAAGTTAAAGAAAATAAGATTAAATGTAGAATTATTCCATAAAAACAAAAAAATCAAGCTTCTCAAACGACGGCGCTTTAATTTCTATCACACAGGACTAAAGTATCTGTTTGTTCTCGCTTGATCGGTCGCAAAGTCGCTGAAATCGGAAGATCTCTCAAAATGGCCTTCACAACCGCCTCAAAAATGCTCCGGCACCGCCTTCTCCCTTCTCTCCGTACTCGCGGTGGCGCCGCCGCCGCCGGGCAGAGCCGGTGGACGAGTCCTGGCCACGAGGAGCGGCCCAAGGGCTATCTCTTCAATCGGACGCCACCTCCTCCAGGTCAGTCCCGTAAATGGGAGGATTGGGAGCTTCCTTGTTATCTTACTAGTTTTCTTACTATCGTCATTCTTGGCGTTGGCCTCAACGCCAAACCTGATCTCACCATTGAGACTTGGGCTCACCAGAAAGCCCTAGAACGCCTTGAGCTTGAGAACAACTTGGCTATGTCTGAATCGTCTGAATCATCTGAATCTGATTGATTTTTGAGGTTCTTGTGCGATTTTTGAAACTTGTTTGATTTTGATCCCTTCGTTGAAATGGGGTTTCGAATATAAATGGTGGGATTCATGTGATGTTGTCGATATTCTGTAGTTGAATAAGTTTTCCCCTTAATGTTCTTATTTGCTCTTTTGTAGCTTCAATAACAGTTTTATTTTAACTTTTCTCTATGTTTCAATTCAGTTGCCAATGTTGAGTTCCCAATAATTTAGCTCTCTGCAATATCTTATGACAGTTATTATCGTAGCAACCTCTGTTTTATGTTTACTGATCATGGTTTTGTTTAGTAAGTTATGATTTTTGTCTGTTGAGCATAATTTGTTGTATTTTAGGTAATCTTATTGTTCATCATGTTGCTTATGTGATCTTTCTCTTACTCTTTTAGTTTTTCAAATGGTTGTGCGTTTTTCCCTTTCAATTTCCTGTATGCAATAGCTTATGGCTAATGAGTTAATGTTTTGTATAGTTTTTCTTTTATCATTTACTATTATAGTTTCGAACCTCATCATTTACTATTATAGTTGCCTATGAAATTTTATGCATCCAATGATTTGATATTTGTACCATCTGAGTTGAATATTAATCCTTCTAAAATTGGGTATATTAGTAGACTGATATGAATATTGTTTGCATAGTTACTGAATGGTAACTCTGAAGTTTCCTCTTCAAGAGGGGGTGGGGTAGGGTAGCGAGTGGTGGTGCTTTCAATTCAATCACTTTTAGGTAATGTCGGTTACTGATCAATGAATTACAAAGAAAATAATGATTTATCTCCAAGGGGTGGCATGGTGGTTGATGGTTTGAGCTTTGAAGGTGGATCCCCTTCAAAGCTCGAGACTCACCTGTGACATTAATTTATAAACACCTCCTGTGTGTCCATTCCTTTTATGTCTCCCGATACGTGACCTAGGGACGGGCGTGGTTACCTCAGGTATTGTGGAGTGAAGCTCTGATTTCCTGGTTTCCAAAAAGAAAAGAAAAAAATGATTTACTTTCCTCCAAATTCTCTCTCCTCTCTCAAAACAACTTTTTCATCTGCACCTTTCCAATGAGGATTCAAGCCTCATCTCTGATCAGAAACGATGGCTCCAGCTAAATGAGCTTTCAAGATTGATAAGAAACATTTCTCTTTTAAGAGATGCGAAGTATAAAGGTTCATTTCAGATTACATAATCATCCTTTGACAAAAGTTTTTTTCTATCTTATGATTACAAGATTTTCTATTGGTTGATTGAATATTTTGAAACGTTATGCAACATTGCATTAAACCACAAATTCTTAAATGAAACAAGAGTGGACGAAACTGTAGTTTGGGTTGAGAAGATGTCTAACAAGATAGGCTACTGTGCAAAGATCACAAAACTTGGGAAGAACGGGGTACTCATAAGATTATTTTACCTATTGGTTTGGAGGAAAAAGGATGGAAGGAATTAAATTGGTGCATTAAAGCTCTCACAACTACCATCAGGAGCAGATCTTCACTAGCTCACCATGAGGGACTACTCCTTCCACAATCATCACTGCTCCAACCTCTAGCTACCTCTTGACTCTCAAGAGAGCACACCTCCTCTATGGATCCTATCTTCGAATACAAGGAAGAAAGTGAGCCACACATTGGTGATCAATGAAGTAAATCAACAAAGTGTAGAAACGGCCCGAGGTGATATTTTCTCTCCTAAATTACAAAAGAAGATTGCAGATATCCCTCTTAGTCTATTTAAACTTTCCCTCTCTCTAAAATCTCCCAAAAAGTAAACCCTAAGTATCATTTTCTGTGCAAAATACAAAGAGAGGAATATTTTTCTATATTATTCATTGATAATAGGTGTTTCTTAAATAGAGAAACCCT
>JBBMKA010005719.1:0-11169 GCA_037833695.1 Sechiopsis laciniata | reverse complement strand
TGGAAGAAAACAAGGCTCAAATACAAGAATTGGAAAAGAAAGATCAAGAAGGGCATAAAGATAGTAGTCTTGAAATATCTTCATTCTTAGAGTGTGAGAGGGATCTTTTAGAGAAAGAAACAATGAGAAAGTTGTCCGGTGAAGTCATGGATCGTAAGAATCAAGCAACAAAGATGGACAAACTCCAAATTCCAGTAAACAAAACAGTTTTTTATGCATCACTTAAGGAAAATAACAGCCCACAATGTTTAAGCAGTGGTGAAATCAAGACTACATACGATCCAAGGATACCAAATGAACGAAGAAAAAGAAAGCCCACACTCGTTCATCGTCCGCCGGGGAAATTCAGATTTAAAGGGCTCGACATAGAACTTCAAGATCGTTTCCAATTGTCACCACTAGTGTTGTATTCGACAACAAAATTTGTCATTGGTGGCCAATTATATCGTGGGTACAAGAAACCTTGTTTTCATCGGCGGCGAGATCGTCAAGTAACTTCTGCCTTTGGACTCTTCAGCTGCCAGCCGCAAAGATCGCCAACGCTCGACTCCGACCACCACGAACCCTGGTTCGTCGATGGCCACTAGCATCATCTTCAGAGGCCGACAATCGCTAGAGATTGAAGTTGTCCCAAGGAAGATGGAGCTTTGTTTTGCGATAGCTGTTTGCAAAATTAGACGTGTGAGAGTGTCTTTCACACCGAGAGATCTTGCGATTCAAGCGGCCATGGAAATCGTATTGGGTTTCTTGCGAAGAACTCAAGAGTCGACATTTTTTTTTTGCGAAGGAAGAGCGTGCAATAAAACGTACGAGGAGAAAATTTTGACCTAATTTTTAGGCATTCTTGGAGAGATTTGGTTTAGACCGGTTCATATTCAAGATTTGGTTCGATTCTCGGCTTGGTTCAACAAATCAAAGTTGGGTCAGTTCATTAAATTGGCTCAAGTCTAATTTTCTTTCAAATGGGCCTCTTGGCCAGATAGGATTTCTGTCTATGAATACAGAAATTGGACTAGCTGGGCCAAAAGTATGCACTCACAGAAATGAGCCAAATTCTAATTTAATGCAGCTCAATTTGAAGGTTCAGAGGCCAATTGTTGAATTGCGAATTTGGGCCCAATTCGACCATTTTATATGGATTTTAATTTAGGGTGATGGAGTTTGAACTCTTTCCCGATCAACAAGCTGCCCCCTCTGACCACTGTCTCCGGCCACCAACTGCCGCTGTCAACTCTGGTCACCATAATTTTTGCTGGAAAATTTTAGTTTTTTATTTTTTCTTTGTATTTAATTTTAATATGTTGTATTCCAATTTAGTGTTGTTTTTCTTGGATTTAGTTTGTAAACACCTTGAGGACAAGGTGATTTTTTGGGGGGCGGGCAGTGATATGATCCTATAGTTAACCTTAATTTGTTAGTTGGTTAAGGTAGTTAGGAGATTAGTCCTTTGAAGGCTATATAAGTGTAACCTACCCATTAATCAATACAACTTACATCTTTGAAGAATTGACTCAATTAATTGAGAGGAGGGACCTTGTGATAGGAACTAGAATCTATCCGTGTATGAGTCAAATTTTTAATATAGCGTGTGTAAGAATGTTTGAGTAGTCTCCAATCAAACTTCACCATTCCCATTTTGACACTCTCTTTAAACTCAGTCAACAACTTATTTTCCTTTCCCAAAAACTAAAGCTTTAATTCATTGCTAAATGACACTTCATAAAGTGAATCTGGGAGTTGAAAGAAAAGTTACAGCCTGATGGACCACTCTAAATCCCACTTGGACTCCAATAGTTATCCTTTTGGTTCTAATGGACCCAAAAGCTTTTAATTGGATCAGAACCCTTTTAGGGTTCTTAGAGGAAACATTTCTAAACTTAAAAATGCTATCTTTTTCTTTCTTTCTCTCTCAACAGCCTAGTATAAAGAATACTACTTTTTTTTTTACACATATAGTTTGAAAGAATTTCCTTAAACAGTGTAGTTGAAGGGCATTAATGGTAGAGAGACCTTTCAAAATATAATATAATTATATATATATATATATATATATATAAAGAGCATGCTTTAACATGGGGTAGATATAGGACCACACATGTGGGGAATTTTTGGTCCCAGCATTTTTTTTTTTTTTTTTTTTTTTTTGCTTTAAGTGGGAAAGTTCCTTAAATGGTTTCCACTTCTGAATTGGGCTCTTGGAAGTCCTACTGGGATCAGTATGTTTGGAAGCTGTGATTAGTTATTAGCATTTATGGGAGAGAGGGAAAGGGAAACCCCACAAATCAAATGGGAAACTTGGGTCTTGAGTAGTTTGGGGAGAGAGAAGAAAGTTTTTGTGTGTATATGGGAGAGTGGCAGCTGATCAGAATATAGTGCTGTGAATACAAACCAAGTATAGATTCTTCCATTCATTTGATGCGTTTGGTGAAACAAAAAGTAAAGTCTCAGCGCTGTCAAATGTGGACAATAACATACAAACTTGAAGATTATTTCTCGGGAATTATCGTCCTTCAACAAGTGGTATTAGAGTCTGTTCCCATAACTTATCCAATGTATGGAGAATAATTTCTCGAATATGAGACAGAAGAATTTTTGAATTTCAATAATGTAGTCATAATAAAATCCAAGGGCTGAATCACCTAATGAAGTACTTCGGGGAGGGCTGCTAATGGAAGTGTTCTGGTGAGGATACTTATGAAAAGTTGTTCTGATAAAGGGTAGTTTTTGGGTTTTTAAACATAATTCGAATGAATTTGTAGTTGAGCTTGTGGGACGAAGTGTAATTAAAAAGAACTCGTAGTTTTGGAAAAATGACTATTCAATGAGAGAGACTCGATGTGGTACCTTGCTCGAAGAGATGATTATTGGGAATACAAATAAAGTGTAGTCTCATTTTAGAAAAAAAAACAAAATGTAGTTTCACATTGGTTAAATAAGTGTGGTAGATCTTGAGTTTAAGATGGAAATACATCCATCTCCATTGTATGAGACTTTTTGGATGAAATAAAAAATGAAGTCACGAGGGCTTATGCTCTAAGTGGACAATATCAATATACCATGATGGAAATCCCTTGAGGCTTGTCATCCCTTAACATATAGGTTCTTTTATATCCGTCGATGTCCATCAATTTATGTGCACTCACGATCACCCGACCCTACAACATTTAGATGTCAAAAAAATGAATAGGAAATTATTTTCAAGGTAGGTGACTCCACCGAGGATTGAACCAATATAATCTCTAGAGTCTTCACAACCTATTTGACGACTTCGAAACTAATCTATGAAGGTTTAAAATTTTATGAATATTTTATAAGTATTAGAGGCTTGAATAGAAATACCACGACTAATAAAAAATTATTTGGGAAGATTGTTACTATGCGGTAGAAAGTTTAGCAGCATGAGAAAAAAACTACAAAATATTTGAATTTGTATATTGTGGTGAACAGAGGACAGACATATTTTAAAATTAACATCTAACGCTTACTAAGTAGAAGACCATTGAATTGTGACAGGCTTATTGTATAATTTTTTTCATTGTCCCTTTTGGGAAATCTTATAAAATTAGAATAAGATTAATTATCCTCGAGTGACTTAGTCGTCAAAGAGGACTTTGAGGTGCATGAAAGCTGGCTCGAACAGTCACAGATAAAAAAAAAAAAAAAAAAAATAAGATTTAGCATGGCCTCTCTGTCAAAATGACTCGCACAAATTGAAAACTGGTTCAAATTGTTTTTCTAAAAAAGAATTCCTACCTTGTCGGTCAATTGAATTATAAAAAAAAATAAAAAAGGGAAAGAATTGTATCAAGAATTAAATCCTTGTCATATGTTTGAGAATGCTAACATCATAAAATATCACACGACCATTTGAACCTAAAATTTTTTAGCACGATAGAAATAAACTACATGTTTAGGTTTCAATCTAAAATATATGTAGCTAACTATTTATAGTATCAAATTTTCTTGTAGTTTTATAGATAAGGTTAGAAGCACTACTACAAAATTGAGATATATTAATTTTTAAAAAGTATCACAAACGTTTTAAATAAGTTTTTTTAGAATCATTGTATCACACACTATCTATTCTTTTTAAATGATACTTCTTAACTAGATACTTTAAAATGTATCTCTACTCTTTTTAATGTAAAAATCCGTGACACTTTAAAATGTGATCTTGTTAGTAGCAATTTAGAGTTTTAAAAATATATTCGTTTATAGTCTCATGTTCAAAATCTACAAGTAAATAAAATTTTTTGTAGCCTCTCGAATTTAAACTATGAAAGAGACACAATTGTTCATCAATGTATAATAAAATCAAGGGAAAGCAATAAAATTAGTTAAATTTAAAAAATAATTATAAATATATTTAATTTAAAAAAATTTAACAATATTTATTACACAGTATTAAAATTTATTTATAAATGTAAATATTTTAAAATTTAATTACATTTATAATTGATATGTAAAAATAGTCTATCCAATACAATTTTGCTTAATAGAACTATTTAATCAAATGGACTATGTAGGACCTCGAATTCTTAATTATATAAAAGAAAGAAAAGAAAGATAAATATATATATGTGACAACTGACATTGGCTACCTCCCCTAAAATTGCTAGCTAGATTCGAATTCACACGCTGATGTAATAATGAATACACTATTTGTAAAATGAATCTTATGATTATTTTATTTTTAATTTTTGATTTTTAAATTTTAAGTTTACCACAATTATTATTCCTTTATATTTTTTCCTAGGTGAATATCTACTTCTTATTTATATTTATAGAAATCAAATTAAAATTTGGAAAAAAAAGTAATTTTTAAAAATTTATTTTTATTTTTAAAATTTGATTAATATTCATATATTTTCTTAAGGAAAGTTAAATATATTGTAAGAAAAATGAAATAGTTGGTAGAAATATGAATAAAAGTAAATTTAAATTTTAAAAACAAAAAACGAAAAACTAAATGGTTATTAAATTGGGTAAAAACTTTTGTAATTAACTTATAAACTTGTGTGATATGTTAGACTTAAATTATAATTATTTCAATTTTATAGTCACGAATTCTATTAAAAATTCGATATTTAAATTTCATTTTATTTGAGAGTAGTGTAATATCTTTATCTTTCATTAAAAAAAAAAAAAGGAAAATTTTATTAATTTAAATTTTGACAATTTGATCAACTTTCTTTGTTTATAAAAAGAAAAGTAAGTAAATAGTAAGCTAAATTAAACAGATCAATAATTATCAGCAACAAAGCCTAAAAAGGATAAAATGCTAATCTAGGTAGCAAGATTCAATTAAATGATTACACCAACTACTACACAATTTAAACTTGTTTTTTTATTTTTAAACAAGCCCTAAGTCATTTTCTCATTGTCTATTTCAGAGTCCCCAATAAGTTGTGTTAATGCAGCTGGCAATAGTCAGAACCCCATGGCAAGTATGTGGCAAAATAACAAAGCTGTAAAGAAAACCCCTTTTATTTTTCCTTCCTTAAATTAGAAAAAGATGCTTGTATAATTTCCTTTTGCATTTCACATAATCTCCCACTCAAATTACCTTATATCAGAACACAGGGAAAATACAATTAAAAAAAAAAAAAAAAAAAAAAAAACTCCACTCACTTTACTTAACCTAAAACTTTTATTCTAGATTCATCCATGATAGATTTCACTTCTATTTTATTGGGTTACCCAAAGAAAACATCATATATATTAACCTTTAAAGTTTTGGAAACTTGGAAGATTATTCAAATCTATAAAATAATTATAAATATGATCATTTTTAAAAAATTTAGTAAATATAATTATTGTTATTGATAAATATTTATACATATATTTTTTTTATAATACTATATTAATGCTGCATTAATAAATATTTATAATACCATATTAAAATGTATTAATGATTATAGATGTATATATTTTAAAATTTGTCTGCATTTATAATGCTTTTGTAAAAAGAGTCCATTCATTACAATTTTCCTGAACTTTTTTATTATAATTGGAAAATATATTGGGGTCGTTGATAGATAGTCATTTAACTTAATAGTTAAGCCCACTATCCATATTTAGGGACACGTATTCATCCAATTAAATTTACTCGTTTTGGGAATACAAACAAAGTGATGTAGATCTTAGATTTATAAAGAAAGATAAACATTTCTATTGTATGAGATCTTTTGAGAGATGCTCAAGAACAAAGTCATAAGAGTTTATGCCTAAAGTAGACAATATCATACAAATGTAGAGATTTGGATAGATTTGTCATCCCTTAACAACTCGTGAGTTTCAAAACTTAATATCTCTTAAAGATATCTCACAAACTTCAAATCTTTACCAACGAGCTTGTTTTTTAGGGAACTCCTTCACCTTCAAGTAATTGAAAATTATCAACTTATGCTCGAATTCGTCTTTGTTTATTAAAATGGTTGCTTTATGGGAATTTTTAATTACAATATAAAGCTCAGTCTCCAATGGTTTTCCAAATCCCAAAAGTTAAGAATGGTTGTTTTGTATAATATATGGAAGGGTTTTCTTAACCTATCTGCAAACTTCATTAGGGGTTGTAGTCCTGGCGTGACAATATTCAATTTGCATTACCTTTCTTGGACCACTCTCTCTTATTGTTTTGTTTTTGCTTTTGTTTTTATTCACTTACATAATTTAGCTTAAAATTTAATGAAAACCCTAAAAAGAAAAAGAAAAAGAAAAAAATAAGGGAATTTCTCAAAAACAAAATTATCCAAGATTTTTTTTTTGGGTGTATATATATTCCCTCATCCCTTTATCTTCTTTTATATCTTCTTCATCAACAAGAAAAAGAAAAGCTGCAAACTTTGGCTCTCTTTCTTTTTGCCCTAATTTTTGTTTTTGTTTTTGTTTTTGTTTTTAATTGTCGTGCGCTTATATCGGTTCAAGCTGCCAGCATGATCTGACCTTAATCTCTCCTAATTTTTGTTGGAGATTCAAGATCAGATCATATGGCAGTTTCAACTGTTCTTGGCTACACGAAGAATTTTTAGCCCTAAATTCAAAATCCCTAAAAACAAAACCCTAATCTTTTTCAGCCGTTTTGGAAGCACAATCCTTAACAAAGGTACGATTTTTTTGTTCCTTGTCTTTGTTTCTCATCTGGGTTTCTTAGATATGCTTGTGGGTTGTTTTCTTTTTTGTGTTTTATACTTTCATAGCCATAAAAAACCTTAATTTTTTTTAGGGTTTTGAAAAAGATGGGATTTTATTTCTCAGATACTCCCTACAGATGCTTTCTTTGATGGGGGTTTTTTTCAATTGACAATTTATGTAGATGATTTTGAATTGTTGAAATGATGAATCAGTTTGTGGTTCGCTGCTCTTTGGTGTTGTAAATCTATGGCGCTCCCTCCATCTCTTTAAATTGGAGGGCATTTTGTAATCACTAAGTTTAGTATATGCTTTCTAGATACACCTTAATATAAATATCTTATTCGAAGAAAAGTTTGTGGTTTGGGGCCAACACCCCTAAACCTAAGTTATACGGAGGTTATGGTTTAAATTTTCTGTTTTAGTAAGGGCTTATTTCATTTCTCTCCACTAGTAGTTAATTAGTGAATTACGTAAATCTAAGTGTTGATCTCGATCGTTCTTTTGTTTTTTGATTGTCGATATTCGTTTTTTGTCCTAACATGATTCATGTTTTTTTTGTTATTCTTTGATTGTCTATGCTCAAAAAAAGTTTAGGGTAAGATCGAAAAAACACTAGGTTGTATATGAAGCAGGCTTTTTGATTTGTTGTACAGAAAAAACCAAACAGATCTCTCTCATTTGTGTAAGTGTTACAGTGAATTGGGATATTCGAGAGGGATTCAGAGTGATTATGGCATTACATATTGGATAAGAGAGAGAAATGAATATAAAATTTGTGAATTTGTGAATTTGTCTTTCTTTGTACTTGATTCAATGGTGGTGTTCTTGGATTACCAGATTGTCTTGTCTAAGGGGAAATGATGCAGAGAAGTGAATACGATAACGATATTTCAGAACCAAATTTTGGCAATTTCTAGACATTTTCTTTTGCTTGTCATTCAATGGATAGTTTCTTCGATCATTTTTTTGTTTCTTATGCCTTTAATAATGTTGCAGGCATTATTTTTTGGTCGATTTCTAGGTATATCTTTGGTATGTGCGTCCAGAGGGTGAACCAAAAAGATAAAGATAAAGTAATTGGGAATTTAGAGTGTAAAATTTTGCTAATTAGTTTATGTTCTTGTATGAGTTCGTATTTTTGGATTCATTAAACTTTTTTTTTTTGATCTTATGATCTTGATCTTGAGGTTGGAATGATCTTTGAGATGTGTATTGAGTGGCGGAGCAAAAAAGTTAAGGATAAGGTAATTGCCTCTTTTTTTTGGAATTTACGTAATTGTCTCTTTAGTTTGGCTCTGATTTGTAATTTTGGATTTGTGAAACTCTTTCCATCTAAAGATTTTTTTTTTTTTTTTTTTTTTTTTGTGGGAGATTCAAATCCCTAATTTCTTATATCTTATTTGATAATTATTTTATTTTTAATTCTAAAAAATAAAAATCATATATGTTTATAGCTATTTTTTGTTTTTTGTTTTCTAAAAACTGAAAACTAAAAATACGATAACGATTTTTGGTTTTTTAAAAAAATAAAAAAATATTATTTTTATATTTAATAAAATAAAATTTAAATTTGCGGGTTTGAACTTTATTTGTAGTGTATTTTATCACTTTTTTCAGAAAAAAAAAGATTTTTAGAAGCTACTTTGTTTTTTTTAGTTTTTAGTTTTCCTTTAATATTTTTAAAACGTTTTTAATACTTTAAAAATAAAAACCAAAATCGATTATCAAATAAATTTGTTTTTAAAAAGTTAAAAACAAAAACAGAAAACAAAAAAACGAAATGATTATCAAACGTGATTTTAATTATTAAGTTATACATGATGTCATTATAGTTCTGCTCTTTCAAATTCATATAAAGTATTGAACTTGTTGCTTAAGGTTAAGACAATTAGAATCTTGATCAAAAGATTAGTTGTTGGTTTTGAGTAACCTAGTTGATGATATCAATAGGTTTTTTTTAGTTGTTGTTTTACTCTTTGTAAATTTTTGTTTTTCAAGGAGAGAAAGAGCCAATTCTATAGACTTACTAGACACGGTGTCAACACACAAATAAACAAGGTGTTCATGAACTCAAGCATGTAATTCAACCAAAAAAATTTCACAAACTTTTTAGACTTGTAATTATTTGGCCTAGAATAATATAAGAAAATCCAGCAACTATATTAGATTAAAGTTAGTTTAAGCATCATCCCTTTAGATCATATATATCCATAAAATCTCCCTCATTTCTTTTACCGTATATGTTCGTGAGTATTTGGACCAACTTGAGCATACTTTGACTATTTGTATGAGACAAATTGTGAGACCTTTACAATAGTTAGTTGTTAAAGAAATTTTTTATTCTCCAAAACCTTTTTGATTACTTGATCAATCCATAGAACGGATTCTAGTTTAAAGTGGATAGTGCGTGATCATAGTGCCTACAAATGCTTTTGCACCAGAAATTAACATTTGTAATAATGTCCGCCTGAAGCATAGTAGTCTCTTTACGGTCTATAGTTAAAAGTTATATGTTATTACGTTCAAAACTAAAATTTGCTCCAAAAAGATTCAACTGAATGATGGAATAAGCGTTCTTAAAATCAATCTAAACACCCGTTGAAATGAGAACTTCGATATAGTAATATGTTTTTTTAGTTCAACAACATATGAAAATAGAAATTTTATAACCTCTTGATTAAATCTAACATCAAAGAAGCCAGCCTTTGGTTTTTAAACTCTTTCTTAGCCGGAGTGAGCTTAGGTTAACAACTTACATATAGTTTTGATTAAGATCACGTGTTTAAATTATTCTATGTCAAATGTTATAGAGAAATTGTAATAACCCTTTCTTGGTAGCAATTATATATATATATATATATATTTATTTATTTAATGGGGAGAAGAGAACTAGAAACTCTATATAGAAGCACAACTTCTCTCAAATAAGATAGAGAGCCAAATACCGATTTTTAAAATTGAATTTGTGATCGTAAAGTTGAATTAGGGTGTGTTTGAGCCATAATGAATAAGGGGAAAAATAGAAATGAAGATGATTCTCCGTGTTTGGGTCATCGAAAATCATTCCCTCCATAATCACGTTTTCCAAAAATCACATTTTTTTCATTCTCTTCCTGACTATCTTTATTCTCTCCCCAACAAGTTTTTACATATCACATCACTATTTTTCACTTTCATCATATTCATTATTTTATTTTTCCTATAATCATTCTCTTCTCCTCAAAGATAAATAATCATTCTCTTTTCTATTCTCTCAAACACCCTTAATTATCATCAATCAAGATAACCAATGCATCGTTATCCCACTCGGTCATTATTAGCAAGAATTTGTAACTCTTTTTTGTTGTAGCTGTTGGTTTTTTTTTTTTTAACCTTATTAATTGGGACGTACGTTGGCAAAGTCGAGAGAGAGTGAGACAAATATAAAGAGTAGTAATAAATAGGGCAGCGAGAGTTCTGATGGCTAACCCTTTTAAGTTACCATCAAAGTTGTTGGAAAATGAACCCCATTCAGTCTCTTTCTCAACTCTCAGAAAAAATCAGTTTTCTGTGTCATTTCCACCTTCAATTTCCATCTTTTAACTCTGCTTCCATTCACAAATTTCAACTCTTTTTTTTTTTTTTTTTTTTCATAACCAGGTGTTTAAAAAGGCCCTTTTTTGTGATCATGATGTTTAAGTATCAAGGAATTGCCTTTTCAAAATACCACTTTTGGGAAATTATGTTATTTATAGATTGCAAGTCTTTGTGAATTCTGATGATGCTTAAATATTGTTTACCGATAACAAGAGTTTTGAAGTCGTAAGGGTGCGTTTGGGGCACTGATTATGTAATTGTAGACAAAAAGTTATGATAAACGGTAGGTTATAATAAACAGTGTTTGAGGTGCAGATTATTATAAGAGGGGTTATGATAAACGGTGTTTAGGGTGCAAGTTATTGTAAGAAGAGTTATGAATTTTTTTTTACAATTTTTTTAGTTAATTAAATTTAAATTAAAAATGTTAACAAATAATTAATAATTTTTTTTAATAAA
>JBBMKA010005718.1:0-11170 GCA_037833695.1 Sechiopsis laciniata | reverse complement strand
GACCAGTTTCGTGCTCAGGGCGTCAAGAGCTTCGAAACAAGATAAGATTCATTAGTTTTCATGGAGTTTTTGGATGAGAGGATTTTGAAACCTATTTCTTCTTTCGTAGTTTTGCAGAGCTAGAGAAGTCTGTTCGCAATTTCGAGACCAGTTTCATGCTCAAGGCGTCAAGACCTTCAAAACAAAGTAATATTCGTTGGTTTTCATGGAGTTTTTCTGTGAGAAGATTTTGAAACCCGTTTCTTTTTTCGTATTTTTGCAAAGCTAGAGAAGTTCGTTCAAGATTTCGAGACCAGTTTCGTGCTCAGGGTGTCGAGAGCTTCGAAACAAAGTAAGATTTGTTGGTTTTCATAGAGTTTTCTGGTGATAGGGTTTTTAAATCTGTTTCTTCTTTCATAGTTTCGCGGAGCTAGAGAGGTCCGTTCACGATTCTAAGACCAGTTTCGTGCTCAGGGCGACGAGACGAAGAAAAAAAGGTAAGTTTCGTTGAGTTCCGTGGTTATGCGCCGACCATCGCCGCAACCACCGCCATTTTCCCTTTGTCACTCCGAGGCAGGAGTTTCGTACTGTCACCACCTACACGCAGGAGATCGTAGGTTAACCTTTTTCTGTATCTGATCTGAGCATAGTAGGGAGCCAGTCGGGAGTGTACACTCAGTTTCATGTAGCTCACACCTCTTCTGTTCAGATCACGCATCATGTGACTACGCATACCGCTAGTGAGTTCGAGGTCTTTGGGAGTTCGAGTATCGCATCTGGGCAGGGATTTGAGTTATACCCTTGGGGTCCCCGTTCAAAAGACTACGTTGATCGAGGGAATCCCAGTCGTGCAAGAGACCAGTCCCGTCAGAAGGATTTCGGCCAGTCAATGAAACAATCCAAGGAAGGAGGTCTAGGGCAGCAAGGGAGGCAGAGGTCTCCTCAAGGTCGTCATCAGAGTCCTCCTAAGGATGCTTTTGAGTGTCACAAGTGCTTGAGGGTTCACCAGGGACCATGTCCGCTCAAGGTGAAGGTGTGTTACCTGTGTGGCAAGGAGAGCCACTTTGTAGTGCTCTGTCAGTTGTCGTTTTTTATCGGGGAGTCGTCATGTGCCCCATCAGCCGCACCAATTGTGCTCAGACTGATGATTCTATTATCGTGTTCGCAGGTTTCTTACCCCCTTCGTACAGTTAATTTATGTTTTTTTCGACCTTACGTGTCTTGCCATGTTATGTGCACCCTTGATCTCTGATCCATGCTATTGAATGTGTTTATGGTTTGATCTTGTGTTTTGTGCGTTCATATGGTTGCCATTGACCAATTATCCATGTTGTATAGCGTGCTTCTTGTTGGATTTGTCTCATATTCGCATACTTGGTAAATGATCGTAATGTTTATTTGTTTATCGAGATCGTATTACTCAAGTTGTTGCATGATGAGTGTATTACGCTTTTTGCTTCATCATGATCGTATTATCATGTTTACTCAGCATGATCGTATCGCTCTGTCTTGTTTGCTCATCATGACTATATTCATTTTTCTTCGTGATTATATCGCTCTGCCTGTTCATCATGTTCGTATCATTGAAATCGTTCTCATCATGATTGTATTGCTATACTTATTTTATCATGATTGTGTTGCTTTGTTCATTCGTCATGGCCACATTGCGCTGTCTGTTCATCATGATTGTATTACTATATTCATGCTTCATCGTGATTATACCGCTCTACTTGTTCATCATGCTTGCATTATTGTGTTCGTTTTCATCACGATTGCATTGTTTTATTTGTTGCATAATGATTTTATGGCGCTATTTGTTTGTCATGTGCGTTTTGGCCATAGTATTGTATAATGATTGTCTTGTTCTGTTTGTTCATTGTAATTGTATTGCTCTATTAGTTCACTGCAATTGCTTTGCACCATTGATTCCATTATAGTTGTGTTGTTGCTTATTGTTTTGAGAGTTAGAGTTGGTCGGGTACGTGTACCAGACCAGCCTCCAATGTTTCGCTCTATTAGCTCTACCCTTGTTCAAGTTCTATGTCATGTGTAGCATGGTGTGGTTTGTTGATAACCACGCAGTCACTGACTTCCATTGTAAGAAGCTCAATCTCAGTCTTTATTCTTTGCCGAGCTTCGAGTTTAGAGAGCACATGTCAGAGGACCACTCTCATTTGTTTGCACGGCCAAGTTAGTTAGTTGTGTTGCCGTAAGGTGTGGAGTCTTGCCTCGTCAAGTTGCTTTGTGTTGCTTGACCGAAGTGGAGTTTGGAAGTGGTGTCCGCGAGGTAGATTTTGTTGTTGCACATTCTGAGGGAAAGTTGCTTAGTGGTAATTTTGTTTTGGAGAATGCGCAGGAAGTTTTAGAAGCTTAAGTAAGTGGTTCTTTCTTCAGTGGGTCGATCCAGCGGGGTTAGACTTTGTTCGTGTTAAGTGTCACGGCTAAGTGCGAGTTGGTTTCGTTGTTTCGAGTTCTTTGTTAGTGTTAAAGCATCGAGACCTGAGTTCCTACAATTCCTTGTCACTAGAACCCTATTTACCCCAAATGTTTAAAATTAAATAGTTTGAACCCAACCACTATTGATAAGAAACAATGTTTTGAAATAAGAGTTATAACCACAATGTTTTAACAAATTGAATGAATGTTTTAAACCACAGTGATATTATTAACCTTGACGATCTAGTTTACTAAATGGGTTTTAAAGCAGTTCAAATTCTAGTTGGTTGAAATGTTTTGAACCACTAGCACTGTTAAGTGCTTTGGTCAGAATGTTTTACTTGGGTGATTTCAACAATCGGAACAAACATTTAACCTATAAGCAATGATTAATAATAGACTTGTGGACCCAAATAAGTAGATGAGTTTTAAACCATTTCAAAATTTTCGTTTTAGTTGTAAAGGTTTTGAACCACTAGGGGGTTTTAAAGAAAGTTTTGTGGTGGCACTAGAGAGTGCCATGAGCCACTTTGGAATTGAAGAGGAGACGAAGTGCAATCTCGTTCTCTAGGGTGTTATGTCGTAAAGTAGCTTTCGGGACGAAAGTCTCTTTAAAAGGGGAATATTGTAACACCCTAGTTATATTTTAAGTATATTTATCGAAGTTTTATAAAAATAATCCACTTTAATGAATTAATCGATTTATCAATAAAAAAGGGTTTGAAATATATTATTAATATTATTATTATTATTAAATACTTGTGGTTAATTATTATCTCTACTCCTTACTAATTCTAATCCATAGTAAAAGGTTAATGAAGATTTTTCCCTCATCTATTGATTTCAAAATGGCAATTAAAATACATGGGCAATTAGTTATTTTAGGATAATTATAGAGATTGCTTTAGAAGCCTAGAGTTTTATTGATTTCAAAATGGAAAAAGCTTTTTAATATAAATATAACATTTTTTTTTCCTTTCTCTTTTCCCCAATCCCAAAGCAGCCACTTAAACCAACCCCCCTCTCCTTTCTCTCTCTTAAACTCACTCCTTCTTTTTAAGTTTTGCAGAGCTAGAGAGGTCTGTTCTCGATTCCGAGACAAGTTCTGTGCTCAAGGCGTCGAGAGGTTCAAAACAAGATGAGATTCGTTAGTTTTCATGGAGTTTTTTAATGAGAGAGTTTTGAAACTCGTTTCTTCTTTTGTAGTTTCGCAGAGCTTGATAAGTCCATTTGCGATTTCGAGACCAGTTCCGTGCTCAGGGTGTCGAGAGCTTCAAAACAAAGTAAGATTCGTTGGTTTTTATGGAGTTTTCTGGTGATAGAATTTTGAAATCCGTTTCTTCTTTCGTAGTTTCGTGGAGCTAGAGAGATCCATTTGTGATTTTGAGACCAGTTCCGTGCTCAGGGCGGCGAGACGAAGAAAAAGAGGTAAGTTTCATTGAGTTTCGTGGTGGTGCGCCAGCCACCGCCGTAGCCACTACCGTTTTCTGGCTATGCGCCGCCAGCTCAGTTTTCTGTCCTTGTTCCCGTGGTGAGCTCTGTTTTGGCTGTTTTAACTTCTTTTGTCTGTTTCGTTGATTTCTATCATTAATCCTATGTTTAGATGCTCTAGGGAATTCCTCGTTTGGCTCGTGGTTTAGCTTGGTGGCTCGGTCGAAAATGTCGGAATGGTAAAGAATTCCATTAGGATCCGAGTTTGTGGTTTAAAAGCATGTGAATAGTGGCATGTTAGGATTTATGAGAATTAAACGTTTGATGACTTATCACATGTTTGTGTTGATGTTGTGACTCACTGTTTGAACTGATTAGTACTCGTGATAGCATGGAATTGTTGTCTAACTCGTAAGCTGTAAAGTCTCCGTTTGTTGTGCCCTTGTGATTGCATCATTTTTCCTCGATTTGTACCTTTTACTTATATACGTGATGAACTGTTTATCTGTTTGACCTTTCGCTTAACTGGTTTGCTTAGGGTAATGCATGTAGTGATTGTGACCGAAATGTCGTAACGTGTTAGGTAGCTCATGAATGGTGTTATGGATGTTTTAATGTTGTTGGTTCCATCTACGTTTGATTGTATACGTGCTGCAATGATTATATGCTTGGTTTCCCTGTTTTATCACCTAGGGGTTTGTTCGTAACGATCTGTTACTGTGATACCTAGTTTGGATTGTTTATGTTTAGCGTTCGAATAACTAGGCTCGATTATCGTGTTAACCATTTAGAGGAGCAGCTAGATCACCCTTATTACAATTCATATTGCATGATCAATATCATATTATTGATGTGACTCGTTAGTGCCCCTTAGGAATCGAGCGAGGATATGGATCCTTTTTCCTTCGAGATACGTGGTTGGAGCTGCACTAACTTACGAGTTGACTCTTACATCCGACAAAGGGGTCGAATCTCATCCACGTGTCACATTGTGTGCGAAACAACGAGCTCCTTAGTTGTTGAGCACACGTTGCGAGTTACACCAACCCTCAAGTGGGGCGGTTGCACTTGCCTAGGCTAGGCTAAATCTCGTGTGACTCTAGTGCTAGTTATATCTCTTTGTTACTCGTGAAACCCAATATGCCTTGTGCATGGTTTCACTTATTTTCCCGTTGCAGTACGTAAGAAGGGGAGCCACTCATAACTCGCTTGACCCCGATACCTAATATAATGACCCAATATGTGGGAAGGAGAGCAGTCATGACTCGCTTGACCCCGACACCTACTGGAAAAGGTCACTAGGATAGATAATGGTGCGGAGGGATGCCTGTCGGTGAGTGTGCATGCATTATGAGATGTTGTCTACAGGCAGGTCGGTCCCCGCATGCTGGGGTTAGCAGATGGCGCCCTTAGTCTGAGGTTTAGGGACCTTGCAGTTTCCCTTACTCGTGGCTCTCCCTGACAGGGTCAGGTGATTTTATTGGCATTCGAGTGTGCCCTAGCTGGCGCGACTTGTGTGTCATTGTCGTGACCCAAGGTTTAGGAATTATTTGTGTTTCTCTCACTCGTGGTGGATCCCTAACAGTGGTTAGGCTATCCCGAGACATTTTTGTATATCTCTGCAGACACGGTATGAAATGTGTCCTGACCCGAGGTTTAGGGATCCTGTGTGGTTCCCTCACTCGTGGTCCTTCCCAACAGGATCGAGTGACTTCATCGGTATTCGTGCTGCCCCTTCTGATATGTTATTAGAGTGGCGTAGCAGAAGCATGGTGGGTCCCTAACAGTGGTCAAGCTACTCCGAGACATTTGTGTATGTCTCCACGGTTGCAGTTTGGCAGGTCTCTGACATAAGTCAGGCTACCCCAAGACAGTTGTGTATGTCTCCACGAGCACAATGTGGTGGTCCCTAATAGGTCATGCTACCCGAGGCATTTGTGTATGTCTCCGCTGATGCAATTTGGTAGGTCCCTGACATAGGTCAGGCTACCCCAAGACACTTGTGTATGTCTTTGCGAACACGATAATGGACGTGTCCCGACCCGAAGTTTGGGGAACTTATGTGTTTCCTTCACTTGTGGTCCTTCTCTGACAGTGGTCAGATGATTTCTCGGCATTTAGCTATATCTTGCTCACGACTTGCACGCCGTCGTTTGACATTGTTTGCTCGTGACCGGCATGGGGCCGGGCACGCATGTGCGAGTCACTTAGCTTCAGTTGTCATATCTTCTAAATTGTTTCTATTTGCATGCTTAATCCTATGGTGGGGCTCCTTACTGTTATAATTTGATATACTCACTCCATAAATTTTCAAGTATTGATCCATTCTGAGGTGACTAGGCTGGGAGCTGCATCAATCATGGACACAATGTCATCATTTCCTTTCCGCATTGTTTTTACTTTGTGTCGAACTTTATGTTTTAAACTCTATTGAATTGTATTTCATTTTGAACTATTTTGTATGTTCTTCAAACTATCAGTTGTGTTTCACGATTTTACGAGTTTCGTTGGAAATTGCATGTGATCATTAAATCGATTTTGTGGATTTTAAATGGATGCACCTGTAACACTCCATTAGAGTATTTTAGAAAGTCCGGTCGTTACAAGATGTGCTACTTTGCTTATTACTAAGAGTAATATTTACATGCAGAAAGTTCTACAGGCACCATCAAACTGCCACATGTCTCATTGCTAAACCACCACATGGTGTTTCTTTTTCTATTTTTTAATTTGTTTTTTTAGGAGAGTATCAGCCTGTCTTTTCAGTTTCTCTTTTCCTTAAGGGGTATTTATGGCAAAAATTAGGAAATTTGGAGGATGAGAAAAAGTAGGATTCTCAATGTTTAGGCCACCAAAAATCATTTTTCCTATAATCATTTTTTTTTAAATCACATTTTAATCCTATCCCAACTACTTTTTATTCTCCCCATAAGACATTTTTTTTCTCCTCATAACTATTTTTTATTCTCATCACACTCATTATTTATTTTTCTCATAATTATTGTTTTTAGAAAGTACAAATAATCATTCTCTCCATAATCATTCTTCTTCATATTCTCTCTTTAATTCTAGAATCATTCTTATTCCCCTCCCATACATCTCTTAAATTGTTTTTTAAAATGTGACTTTCATTTTAATTTTCATTTTTACTTTTTTTTTTTAAATAATAATAATAAATATTTTTTAAATGATCATTTAACTTTATGATAAATTATATACAATAATTTTTTGTGCAAGAAATATGATAATACTTTATAATAAAAATATTTTGTGTTGTTTCCTAGATAAAAGTAAATATATGAGAAGATTTTACGTGTATAGCAAAAAAAAACCAAAAAAATATGATCAATAGCACTTTTTTAAAAAATATTTCATACCGGTAGAAAAATGAGGTTGTCCCTTTAAAATGTGACTAAAATGCCCACGTTTCAATCAATTTTCAGCTGATACTCTTTAATCAATTTTTAGTTGATAACCTTCAATCCATTTGCTCATAGATTCAATTAGTCCAGCTGATAGTTTTCAGTCAATTTTTAACTGATAGTCTTTAATCAATTTTCAACTAATAATCTTCAACCAGTTCGGTGATAGAAAGTCTCGACGAAATTTCTACTTTCATGTATTTGCAAATTCATTTTTCGATCACATTTCAATTCGCATGAAGAAATTTCCTACGGCTTAAACAGTAGAACACTTCTAATTCCTTCATCGTCTTTGCTATTGATTGATTATCTTTCCTCTAATTCTAACAATTCGATCGTCAATTTCTTGATTTCTTTCTGTATTTGTAGACGTCAACACATTCCAATTTACTTTCGTTGTGATTATTGTGATTTTAGTTCTAGGTTATATTCTTGCAAGAATGAACGTCTTTCTTCCAGTGAGAACATTCATCTTTCTTTAGAGATTTCAAGATTAACTACCGCCTATTGGGTAAACTTACGAGTTTTGAGAAGATTTGATTTGTTGATGAATTTGAGGTTTTAAGTTGATTGGTTTATGTGTTTGGTTTAGGGTTAAAACTATAGAGACAGGTTTCCACCGAATAAGGTGTTGTTGATGTTTGCCGGAGTAGGCTGGTCAGGATTCGACACCGGGGCTTTGCACTAGGCCAACGTGGGTGTTGAATACGAACGTGAGCGCGGAGGGGTAGAATTGAAAATTTTAAAAAGAAAACTATAATCTGCTATAAACAAATTGTTTTGAAAAACTTCAATCACTTCAGTTCAACTTATAACCTTCAATCAGTTCAGCTGATTACGTTCAATTAGTTCAACCGATTGCCCTCAATCAGTTCAGCTGATTGAAAATAATTAGTGAAACCTATTGAAATAAATAGTGTTCAATCAATGCATCTCTTTCTTCTTCCTCGTCCGAATCTTCTTCGTTCTTGTTCACATTGATACTGATTAAAGACAATTGTTGACATAGATTGATGACAATTGATAACACTAATTAAAGTCAACCTATTAAAATGATTGATGCCTATAAGTCAACTGAAAACCACATTTGTTTCTTCTCCTTTATCACTCCTCCTTTTCACCGACGTCATCGTCACCATCAATCGAATATCAATCAGATTGTAACTTCCACTGTTCAAACCCTACCGACTCGGCTCGCCAATCTTCGACTGGGATAAACGCAAAACTAAATGGCATCGAAACAATCGTGGTTTCCTAATTTCATCCCTCTAGGTAATCCTAGAGCTTTATTAGTTACTGCCTCTTCGCAGCACCACATCATAAAAATGGCGCTAATTTTGATCGTGCCACCGAATGAAGGCTTTCTCGACGTCGGCATCAATCAAATCCCCCGCATCTTCATCCCCCCACCTATCAATAAAAACTTTGTTAAGTGATATAATATTTAGTCTAGTAAGTAAGGAAGAGATAAATTTTAATTTTCATACCAAATGAATTTCTACTTGTTAACAGGCTCGTTTACTTCTCTATTTCACCAGCAAACCTCAAATCTTTCAATCTATTTTCAAACGAGGTGGCTTCCCAAAAGGTCCAGATTCTATCATAGAGGACGGAGTGGGCAAAAAGGGAATGTCAAACAAAAAAGCAGAAAATTTGCTATGGATGAAATATTTTACTAAAAGTGATGTAATAAAAAAATGCGAAGTTTAAAAGTGGCTACCTATAGAAAATTCCCTAAATATTATTAATAGTAATTTATTATTTAGTTGTAATTTTTTTTATTATATGTAGGATTGGTGATTTTAGACCTCTAATTTTATATAGTCTAAGAGATGAAAATTTGAATAATTATTTTAGGTTTGTTTAGTCTAATTGTTGTTAGATTTAATTGTTATCAATGCCAATGATAGTAATTATACCGTTGTTTTTTTTAGTACAAGTTGGGGGAATGAAATTACAAATATCGATTCTAGAGATCGAATCCGTGACCGTAGAATAGAAATTGAATAATAATCAATCGTGCCACTGACCCATTCGGTGTAAATTATATAGTTATAATTTCAAGTAAATAATAAATGAAGATTAAAAATATTTATTTTTATGTAGCAAACAACACAAAACTATTTTTTATATAAATTATAATCATATTTCCTACCCAAAATTTTATTATATATAATTATTTCATAAAACTAAAATGTTCATTAGAAAATATTTTTAAAAAAGAGTGAAAAATGAAACTAGGAAATGAAAATCTTATTTTAAAAAAGAAACCAAAACTTACGCAAAATTAGAAGACTGAAAAGAGATGAAAAAAAAACCACATGGCGCTCTAGGAAAACGCCACGTGGCGGTCTCAAAGGGTGTCCGTAGAACATCCTACATCGTATTACTCTAAACTTTAAGATGAAACTTTTAGAAAAATATTTGCATTATATATAAAATGATGTCAACCTATATGGTTTAATATGGGCCACAATCTAGTTTTATTTATTTTATTTTCTAAATTTAAAATCAAATATATTGTGACTCATATTGAATCTAGGTGGACATTATTTTATATATAATGTATGTAAATATTCCTCCAACTTTTATATTATTCTAATAATATGACGTGCTTAATCTAGGAGTAATCTCGTTAAAAAAATATTAAAATATAATTCACTAAAATAATGTCTAGTTTGTTGGAGGAAAGAATATTTAAGAATTTACCCATTTGAGAAGGAAATAATGTATTTATAAGTGTAGACAATAATTTTCGTTGGTATAAAATTTTTTGGAATAACAAGGAAAACAAAATTATAAAAAAATTTGTCCAAAATAAATAGTCAAAATTTTGATGTCTTTAAACATATTTATTATGGGATTCGAAAAACTTAATTCTTCATACCTACTTAAATTAACAAAAGTTAATAAAAAGTATTTTGAGGTAATTTATTCTCCTACGTATAGTCCTTTATTTTCTTTTTAACATTGTCTTAGTTGGGTCTATAAATAATATATCTTTATACTTTTCAATTTTTTAAGTTAAACTCTTTAAAAATTTTAAAAAGATTTTTACACTTTCAATCTTATGTTTGATAGATCTCTAACTTAAAGTTTTTTTTATCTAATAAATATATGAAATAAAATATATATATATATATATTTTTTTTTTTTTTTTTTTTTTGTTTGAATAAGTCAAATTGCTATTAGGTAAAAAAATAATAATGATAAACATTAAAAAATACACGTTAAAATTAAGATTTAATAAATATAAAACCATAGGTCTATTTAACGTTAACTAATAAATATTTATAAGATTGAGATGAAATAATTTACATTATAATTATTTAATATGCTGTCTATTCTGCGTGATCTTATCCACTGGGTTTCCCGTTCTATCTGGCACTACTAATTTTTCTTTCTTTTTTTGGCACTATTAATAAAGCCAGCAACATTTACTAGGGTGGGGTTGTTTTGGGAGGAGGTGAGAGGAGATAAAGTGTTGGAGTCCAACACCTTGTTTGTCTCAAGGTGTTGTCATCTCTTCTTCTCTCATTTCATTTCATTTTTTATTTTTTTTTCTTTATTAATATTTTTTCATCTTTTTATTTTTATTATTATTTTATTTGTATTCTCTTGTATTTTATATATTTATAATAATAATATTATTATTATTTTAATATAAAAAATTTATTATTATTTAAATATACTAATAGTATATATAATTATAGAAATTAGACTATAATTATATCAAATATTTATTTAAGTAAATTCGAATTTTAAAAATTAAAATAAATTGTTGGAATTTCTATTTAGGAATGTATGTAGTAATTGTAGCATAATATATTTGGTAGAATATTTCTCTTAATTGTTTTCCTTATGGATTCTATTCCATATTGATTGTATTCCATATTTGTAAT
>JBBMKA010005717.1:0-11170 GCA_037833695.1 Sechiopsis laciniata | reverse complement strand
TTCTCACATGTTGGAGAAGCTTCAACCTCAAATACTCACCATTATGAAGTTGAATATTCAAACCCATTAGACCAACATTTCCAAGAACCTTGGCCAAGAACATGAAACTTAAGTGGAAGTTTGAGTTTGATTTTTATTTGTTCCCTAAGTTTTGAAAATATTGTGTTATTTTTCTAAATGTACCATAACATACTATTTGAGTGACACCAAATTTGCAAGTGTAAATTTATTTTCTGTAATTTTCATGAAGCAATACTTACCTAAGAATAGGTAAATATTTGAAAATACTTACTATTATTTTGGACCACAAAATTCTACACTTTAACATTTCTCTTTTCATCAATCAAAGTGTCAATTTTTTTTTTTTTAAAAATGTGATCCAAAATTGTTGTAAGTATTTTCAATATACTTACCAACCCTTAACTAAGTTTTGCTGATTTTCATATAATTTGTTGTAATAAATTCCTTTGTTTGTTTATGTACTTTTTTTTAATAGAATGTGCACTTTTATTTATTTGTAAAATACACATTATGTCGAATTGTAGTTTGTTGTAATAAATTCCTTTATTTGTTTATGTACTTCTTTTTATAGAATGTGGAATATTATTTATTTTCAAAATACACAATGTTATGTCGAATTGGCTATCAATATATCAATTTACTATTTGATTCTAAAAGCTAACCTTTCAGATCAACGATCACTTTTCACACATCACCAATACATTAACAATATATTTTTTTTGACAGTCTAGTCATGATAATTTAATTTTATCTCAAATCACTTTTTAATTTAGGTGCCGAATATTATAATTCGGTAATAATTCATTATGAGTCAAAACGACAACGATGGAGGGAAAGGACGACAAAGGGACGTTTTTCCAAAAGGTAGATGGCGTTTTGCATGAAAACACGCAGAATAATTTTATTACTTTTTAGTCAACAAAATTTAGATTTTTTGATTAACTAACTAATAATTAAAATAGGAAAATAGTATAAATATGCTTTTCTTACGAAAATAATTATAAACGTAAGTAAATTTTAAAGTATTTATATCTATAAATTAATATTGTATTATAAATACTCATTAATATCATATATTATGTATTATTAATACAGTATATTTATACGAAAGTATTATTAATATCAATGACTACAATTGTCAATTTATTTTTTAAGAGCGACTATATTTATAATTATTTTTTACATTTGAAAATCCGGCAAGTTCCCTATAAAAGAAGTTCAACCTCGAACATTGTTGTACTGAAAAAATAGTAAATAGTATTGGTTTTGATTTATAGTTCTCATTTTGTGGACTCACACTAAACCTCTAAATTCAGAAGAGAAGACATTGATACTTGATATGTTGATAAACATATTTTGCAATTGTTTATAATTCTAGACACTGAAAATGACACAAACATATTAATATTGCAACAAGAAGTAAACAAGGGTTTTAAACAATGGTTAAACGAGTTAGAGTACCAACCCTTTCCTTCTCCCTTTTACATATCGACCGAGCATATTTAACATTTGTTAACTCGATTGAGCTCTTTTAGTTCTATTTTACAATGAATCGAACTTAATTTTTTTTTTTCGGGTAAAATATAAGTTTAGTCCCTAAGTTTGAAAAAAGTTAGAGTTTGATTTTCATTATTTCAAAAACTAGAGTTTCATTTTTATGATTTGAAAAAATTATAATTTAGAATGTATGGTTTGAAAAAAGATAGAATTTACTTTCTATGATTTTGAAAATTAGAATTCAGTTTCTATAATTTTATAAAATTTAAAATATAGAGTTTATCGTATATAATTGTTGACGTATTAAATTATATATAAAAACTCATTATTCATGCATAAATGATATATTTTTTTTATGTCATAGTCACTTAACTCATAATTTCATCATTGTCATATGAATAACTAGCTTTCAAGTACTATAATTCACTCACGATTAAAAACAGTAAAGACAATTTTTTAGATTTTATCAAACCACAGAGACTAAATTCTAGCGTTTAACACTATATGAACTAAATTTTACATCTCTTCAAATCATAGGACCAAACTTTAACTTCAAGACTAAACTTATATTTTACGATATTTTTTCTTTGTAAATTCGATTAGCTTTGCACCTTTCCCTATTAAGCAAATTACTTTTGCCCCTATTAGACAAGCCACTTAAACGTTCCTGATCCCCATTTCCTTTGAATATTCTTCTTTACCTTATTTTAAGGATGCATGATAATTTTCATATTCAGGCAATTAAGAACCACCAACCATAGATCAAATATACCAATTTGTTTTAATTTATTTTTATAAAAACAAATATAATAATTAAAAAATTGGGGAAACGAAAAGGGGATTTCTTGATGTATATTCAATTGATTTAAGAACAGCTTTGACTGTTTCAAAAAGGAAAAAAAAAAAAAAAAAAAAAAGAACAGCTTTGAAAGAGTCCAAAAACAAATGGACAAAATTTAGAGTCAAAAGGTCAAGACTTTACATATAATATACAGTGGTTCATGGTCTTTATGCTTTTATTGAATTGATTTAATGCTTGTGTGTGAAATGAGATTTCAGTCCTAAATATCATATCACCTTTTTTGAATTTTGACCATTTCTCAATGTAACATCCAACCATAAGCAAATTTATTGAATGAGTTATTTTCAAATTAAATTTTAAAGGATTTGTATCTATATTCTATAGTCATTAATATATTTTAATATGGTATTATAAATACTCATTAATATAATATTATGTATTATCAGTACAATTTTATAAAAAATAAATATAAATGATCCATGCAAATATAAATATGTATATTTGTTATTTTATTCAAAAGTGATCATATTTCTAATTATTTTTTAGATTCGACTAAATTTACAAGTTTCCTAATCTTCTAACAACATAAGTTCTTTCTATTTGAACAAATATTTAGCTTGAAAATGGGGATTTTTAATGTATAATAAAAAAAGAAATTTTTTATGGATATCAAAATTTAAAAAAAATTTCAAATATGGCACAAACTTTAAGTTAAGTTGATGATTTTAATAAGCCCACAAAATCAATATGACTTATATTGATGATTTCAATCAAATTAAACCGATTGAAAATAATAAAAACAAAATTTTACTATGTATAAAATACTTTTTTTTTTAAAATTGTTATAATTAAAATACTGAAAGAATTTTTTATCAACAACAAATTTACTTTAAAAATTCAAAATTATAGAATTGTGGATACTTTTTTTTTTTTTTTTTTTTTGAAAATCTAGAATTGTGGATACTTAATCATTCCTTTCAAAATTTAGAACCAGCTTTTCATTTTTTTCTTAAATAAATATACCGTTCAATATTAATCATGTCATGGCTAAGTATATTTCTATTCTATTCTATTTTATTTTATTTGTCAAAAGGAATAGTACTTTCCTATTTACAATAAATACATGATACGATTGGTATTTATAATACCATTGCATCACTCACCCGTTCGATTGAAAGTAATCGTAAACTGAGACAACAATTTGGATAACAAAAAAACATTATTTATTTAACAAATTATCAAAAGAAGAGAGCACAAGAGAAATAGTAAATGAAGGGAAAGAGTAATCGAAAGCAAACAAAAATCGTAAGATTGGAGAAAATGAGGGAATTAGTTACAAATTTGAAAAAGATTTGATATATTTAATTATTTAATTTCAAAAGATAATTGAATCAAATAAAATCTAATTACTAAATTAAAAATTGAATTTCAAATATGGTATTCATAATAGGCAAATTGGTATTTACAAAATTGATATTTATTTAATTAACTTCATTAGAGGTAGTTTTGCTAAAAAAAAAGGAAAATATTTTTGCAATTAAAATTTTTTAAGTAGATTAACTGCCACAATTTTCCTTTTGTAATTTTGCCGACAAAAGCATGAGCACAGTAACTAATTCAGTAAGAGATTATGAGTTTGAATTTTTCTATTTAATCGTTGTAGTTAAAAAAAAAAAAAGAAGAATTCTAAACTTTAATGAAGTATTTTTTTTTTCAAAAAACTGAAATAAATAAAAACTTTGAAACACTTAATTATTATTATTATTGTGAAATTTAGTTAAGAGCTAAAATATTTTATGAAATAGAGAAATGACAGTAAAAAAATTAAAATTTTTAAAAATCAAATTATATTCAAATAACAATTTTTTCATTTTGATAAGTAAAAATAGTCAAATTATATTGTTATACTAAAGTTCAACAATGGTTTTTATTAATACTTAATTTTTTTTGTTGAAATCAAATAATACGACCATTCTTACCTCAAAATTATAAGGACAAATATTTACGTCATAAACAACCTTTATAAATAAAACAAAAAAGAAATGGTGGTTTATGGACACATTTTTCTTGATTATTTGAACCTATCAACAAAAGTGGACCTCAATTTTATCACAAGAGATGGATTGACTTGGAATTTTCCTTTTTTTTTTTTTTTTTTTTTTTTTTCTATTTGAAGCTTTATTGAATTCAATTTTTCTTGTTTCTCATTGTCACAACAAAGAGCTAACATGTTTGAAATTATATTACAAAGCAAGTGGATTACCATGTGCAATATAGAACTATGCCACGTGGCTGAGATCCATAGCAGGTAAGTTCCAGTTTGCTACAAATATCACCCCCATGGTTTTGTTCTTTTCTTTTTCAAAACATATCACTATCAGTAAATATTAGTCAACATCAGTATGTGAAATTATGAAAATATATATCAAAAAAATTGATTTAAGATCATATTATGATTTGATGCTTCCTTAATTTGAATAACTCAAAATTGTTTATAGTTACTATTATTTTGATTAAAATACAAATTTAATCTCAATAATGATAGATTAGATGGTAATATAGTTCTTAAGAGTATTGGGTAGGTTTGGCTCATTAACTCTTCCCAAAAAAGTTGATAGGTCGAAGCTCTTCACAGACTCGCAACCCATTTGCAATTTCCTGTTTAATTATCCAACAAATTCTCTGCGATTTCCAATATTGTTCCAGGAAATTTCTACACCAAAATTGATATAATATAATATAATATAATATAATAGGTGGATGGAAAGATTTAAATTATAAACCTTGGGGTTACTTACACATTAAGATATCGTTTTTATTGATATATAAATAATCTCGTCAAATCATAATGTCTAAACTGTGTTGAGAACAGGTTAATGTTTAATACTTTTTAGAACAATATACTTACTTTACCTATAAAATGTCTACTAGATTTAGAATTTTTAATTTTACTCTCTCTTTTTTTTTTTTTTTTTTTTTTTTTTTTGATTACAACATAATTGGGGGTAGGGGACTCAAACCTAAGATCTCATGATCTTTAATTTTGGGTTTAATAAAATGATTGAATTTCTAACTTCCTAAATTTATAATTTTATGTTTGATATCCATAGCTTTAAATTAGAAAAAAAAATTCGCAAAAAAAATGGAAAATTTTGTTGTAATTTTCATATGTAGTGCATATCCTATATATCATCCTGCTATCTCTCCAAAAAAAAAAAAAAAGGTTTAATATAGCTCACTAATTAATGGATGTGAAATTTTGTAAATGAGTTGGACATATAAAATTGAATTTAATATCTTATACACGTTAAATTTAATTGTGTTTGCAAGGTCACAAGTTTTAAAATGTTGAATAAGGTCGAGGACTCGCTAGAGACACTTTTTTTCTTTTCTTTTATTTTAATTATTATTCTATTCTTTATTTATTTATAATAAAAGACACTTCATTAATTAAAAAAAAATTAAACGAGTTTTAACGAAAAATACTCGAGACCGTGACGTGTTAGCTGAGTCGGCATTGTAGATAATTTATCGGTTGACACGTTGAGCCGGGATAAGTTGTAAATGATGAATTTTAGTTTTTTTGAAAAGAATGTTGTTTTCTTAAATTCTCATTGTTTTTAATTCCATCTTATTCTTGAGAGAGATATTGTATTGTGAGAATTTAATTGTGATAGATAAATTTGTATATCCTTCTATTGAGAGAATTGTAGTGTGTTACTGTGGTATTTTTGAAATCATATGTGGTGTTTTATTTCATGATTTAATTTGTACTAATTGTATTAAATAGAATTGATTTTACATAATTTGGATGGTCAAAGTCAGAATCAAAGAACTTTGCAAACTTCTATACTCATAATATAATCAGAAATTGACATGCTTTTTTGTAATATTTTTTTACACGCTTAGCCTACCATATCAATATAGTCTCTTTTTTTTCTAATATAATTCTTACACCTGGGAGTGAATAGAAAAATATTACCTAAATGTCTGCTATACCAGCATTAAACATGAAATCATAGTCTAGAAATCCATCCAAATCTGAGCTATTACTTGGATTAAACTTTGGCTTGCCAACTTCAGAATCCCCATTAAAAGCTTTGCCTCCCAGGCCTTCATTTTCCACTAAATTTTGCTGCTTTTCATATAATATTATCTAAATCTTAGGATATACTAAATATTAATATAGACAAGCATAAAAAAAATAAGTGAATAACTAAAAAATCAAAGCAAATTTACATAATTCAAAATCATTAAAGTGTGTTAGTTACGTTCGCAGATGAAGATTGGAAAACCGTAGGAGCTTAAAACAAAACATGAGTAATGGTGGTAAGAAAGTTTATACATTGTACCAATCTTAAATCTACACAAAATAGACTCAAGAATAAAGTCCAAAAGAAAAATAAATTTAAACCATAGTTTTTAGAGAGTTTTTCATGAATAATAAAAAAAAATGAAAGAAATTTTAAGGAGATCAAAATTTCAGAAAGATTGAAGTATAGGAAAAGCTAATTCAAATATAGCAAAATCTATAACAAGCCTTCCACTCATTTGTGACATTTCAACTCATAAAATGATGATTTCAATTAAGTGAAATTGATGATTTCAATCAAAGTTTAATATGAAAAAGAGAAGAAAATGAGGAGGAGGAGAGACAAACCCCAAAGGTTGGATCAAAAGTGGTGAAGGAAACACATTCCAAAGCATTATCAACATTGCCTTCCATGTCTTGTTTGAAACTTTATTACCAAGCAACTACATGAACACAAATTAAGTTAACTTTTTTCAATTAATTGCTTTTAAAATAAATTAATTAAGTATTATAATTTCTTGTAGATACCTTTCTTAGAGAGCGATGATCCCTTTCATAAGCCTTTAAAAAACCATCAACATTTTGGATACCTTTGAATGATAGACGTTTGTGGTATTCTCCATCTTTGCCTATCCCTTCCAATCGCCATACTTCATCTTCTCCTATTGGAGGGTGGTGCTTCTTGATCACTAGTAATTCAAAGCATAGAAACAATTGCACTAAAGAAAGAAAGAAGGGAGGAAAGGCATGAAAATCATGAATTACTCAATCGAGATAGGTTAATTGTAAAATCTCTTATTGTTTCATGCATGGTTCTGTTCTAGAGACAGGCAGAGATATCCTGAATATATAGTAGAGTCAACTATAATAAGTTAAATGACTATCTAGTTAGTTAGTATGCAGCTTAATTTCTAGATTATAAAGAATGATTTCTCTCACAAATATCTAATTAATTAAGGTTGTACATGTGTTGAGTTGAATTAAATGGAATTTTTGGATCAACCAAAAGTTTCGAATTGGTGAATTCATAAATCGATCCTACCCTATGTGTTTGAGCAGCCAATCAAACCCAACTCATATATCTTCGTATTGATCCGTTAAGTTAGGTCGAATTGGATCATCGGGTTATTGTTTTTGCTAATTCCAATATATAGTTGTTTTTAAATACACTATATCTAATAGTGTAGAATGGTTAGTAAAAACTCGAGTTAGGGCTAAATACCTTCTCCTCGATGATCCATGACTCTAAATGGTTTAGATATAGCTTCTCCAATTCTCAGGTGCGCTGCTAAAACCTCATTATCGATGATCCTTACGCCCAATCGAAATTGCTTTGACCTCCTCCAGCTCGAGTTATCTGTGAAGCTCAAATGTTTGATGGTTGTAACTCCATTTTTTAGACGAATAATTCTATTCTCACCAACGATTAAAGGTCTTTTTCCCTTTCTTTCAGTCAAAACACTTCTCTCGAATTCGCAAACATTCCAATGAATCTCTTCCTCTCGATGGCTCGAGCAAATTCTCCATTAACAACAAACTCGATCAAGGCTAAAGACAAAGAACCATCCTTGATGATGTTGTTGCAGTTGGTGGCATCACATAGAGCAATTTGCAGTGGCTCGCCATTTGCCGCTTCAATCTCGTTGTTGGCAAAAATAATCGAAGCAATTTCGTTCAGGAAACGTAGCTTGAGCTTCACTTCTTCTCCACTTCGATTAGTAACTTTGCTGCATGAAATTCAACAATTATCATTCAGTAAAATATCAATTTTTTTTTAATAATAACTTACACAACATAGCCAACTATTTAACTTAATAATTCACACCACAAACATACTTGGGACACCTTCATCTATCTTAAAATCCGAACGAGAGATAATAAGAGATTTTTATAATTAAATAAGCTAACAAATTTTGAACCTATTTTGGAAACCCTAAATCTCTACTAACCTTGAAGATGATTGTTGCAGTTGCAAGTAAGACTCAACCTTTTTTTCCACTTCTTCACGTACCTAAAAACAATAATGAATTAAATTCTAAGTTTTGATGTTGAAACTTAGTAAAAGGGCAAAAAGATTTGTTATTAGGTGAATCACACATCATGTATTAGCCCATTTGGTGAGTTAATGTTTAACTTGGGTTAATTAAGGGTTAATTTTAACTAATCATGAGAGATGTGTAGAAGCTAGTATATAAGCTTCATTTGGGGGTTTATTGCAATTTGAGAGTGAGAGTAGAAACCCTAGCCACCTTTGAGAGCCCTTGTCCATTCTATCAATGGCATTATGATGGTGGATCGAATAAGCTCAATCTATCCATAACAGTGGAGTAGGAACGTTCCCAAACCACTATAAATCCGGTGTGCTTTGTCTCTCTTCTCCATCATTCTTTATTTGGTTTGATTTAATCTCTATTTGGTATTTGGTTTGATTTTGGTTTAGATCTATCATTTGCAATCTGGTTTAGAGTATAGATCTAGCAATTTTACACTACATTTTGGTATCAGAGCACATGTTAAATCAAATTTGCTTCTACTGTGCATTGTATTTATGATCCCTATTTGTGATCGATAATTCTTTTGCCGTGTTTCAACAAGACTTAATCGGTGATTTGGAAATCTGTGGCATCACTTTTGCAATCGATTCAAGAGAAATTGATCTGCTAGTTTAATTCGTTCTTCAGCGTCGATGGGATCGTTTTGGGGAATTCAGGCTTATCTGCGCTAATTTTAGGAAGAGCCAATCGGTGAGTTATGCTTTCGATCGCTGGATTGATCACAGTTTTTGCGTGGTTTTGAGATAATTGGCGTTGATTTCAGTTCGATTATTGGCAGAAATCTGATTTTGTTTAGCTTGCGTGCGATTCGGATGTTGATTTTGTGATCAAATAGCAGAAATTGCGATTGAGTTGTGAGTTCCAGCGATTCTGAGATTGTCTCGATTCCCCAATTGAAGTATATTTGGCCGATTTGGAATATGGGTTTTTCAGCGAAAGAATTTGGTTCCAGCAATTTCAATTGTTTGAAATCGATTTATAGCGGTGGTTTGCATTTTGTTTTCAAATTAAAAATGAAATTAGCGGTGATTTTTTGCTTGTTTTGAGAATGGGCAAATTGGTTTTAAAATCATTCTAAGGCTGCAGTAAGTTGGAGGCACGATTTCAGCAATTTTGATTTATGCCATTAATGAGATTATTGGGCTTGCACTACAAATTGGTGGGCCATTCATCAATTTTGGTAGTAAATTCAAGTGGTGGCCACTCATGACAATTTGAATATGGTGGCTATTATTGAATTCTCTTCTATGCAGTAAGTGAAAACAGGTAAGTTTTTACACATTTTGATTTTTTAATCAAAGTTCAGGTTGAGATTGAGTGTTTTTAAAACAAATTGGTATTCATTTTTCTTAAAATTGTGATTCCAATGTTATGATTGTTTTGCACTTTTGCTGAATTTGGAGTTGATTACTGCATATTTGATATTGGTGAAATTAGATTTGAAATTTGTGAATTTGAGCTGCTATTATGAGAATTTTTTTTAGTTGGAATTTTGAAATTGAAATTATGATAAATTTGTTATGAATTTGGCTGATTTTGAGATTTTAATTGAAATTTTGAGACTGATTATTGTGATAGCGGCTTTGTGATCAATTTGGGTAATTTTGATTTGTTGAAATTGTTGTTTTTTGGGTTGAGGCTTGCATCCTCTAAATACTCTCCTTTCCTTATTTGTGATCATCTGAATGTCGGCGAGATTTTTCATTGATAAGTTTGATGGAAATGAGACTTCAGTTTATGGAAGAGGAAGATGAAAGCCTCGTTAGTGCAACAGAAAGTTGCAAAAGCCTTAGATAATCCTCCTCCTAAGTGGCCTACTACCATGACAGATGATGAAAAATTAGAGTCATGTGAGATTGCCTATAGCACCATCATCCTTCATTTATCTGATAATGTCTTAAGAAGAGTTGGCAACATAGATGACGTAGTAACATTATAGGCCAAGCTTGAAGAGTTTTACATGTCCAAATCGTTTTCAAATAAGATATATTTGAAGGAGATGCTATTTGGATTTAAGATGGATCCTTCTAAGGGTTTAGAAGAAAACATTGACGTGTTAAACAAAATTTGTGGCGACCTGGCCAATTGTGGGGAGAAGCTCGATTCTGAGGATCAAGCTATCATTCTCCTCAATTCGTTATCCGAAAATTTCAAAGAGCTTAAATCAGTCGTTAAGTACGGCAGAGAAACTTTGACCCTAGACATTGTTTTGGATTCTTTGAGATCTAGGGATTTGGAGATGAAAATTGAAAAGAAGGATTCTGAAGCCTTGTTTGCGAAGATTAAGTCTTCTAAAGGGCAAGGCAGCTCGTCAAGTAAATCGAGCTCTAATTCTGCAAAGGGGAAACAACCATTAGAGCAGAAGAAATTTACTTGCAATTACTACAGGGAAGAAGGTCATACGAAATATGATTGTCCCATTCTGAAGAGGAAAGGTAAGTTACCTGTTCGGATAGTTGATAATGATTCAGCTAACTTCCTCGA
>JBBMKA010005716.1:0-11171 GCA_037833695.1 Sechiopsis laciniata | reverse complement strand
GTACAACCTTGACCATGATTGGAACAGACATGTTTGATTGATGAGAGTGAGAATCGGATACAACTTTCTTACTAGTAACTTTTTATTGTTCTTAGTGCTATCATGACAATAAATCATAATTAGTAAAATAATAGAATATACTAAATTAAAAAGGTAAAATCTACAATTATATATCTTCTTGGTTGTTGTAGGTGTCCCGATCAATGATATTGGCCATGGCACAAAAGATTTTACAGCTTGTCCAAGGTATTGAAGATTCTCGTTTATGGGAATCGGTAAGTCTACGTCCTCATTGCCTTCAAAGATCAAATTGATCGAGACGCGCACATTGTATTTTCATAAAAGGTGACCATGTACCCTATTGGATGAACCACTCGATTCATACATGGTACCAATGGCAACAGTTTGACCTCCATATTCAACAGCAAGTTGACATGGCATACCCTTTTTAAAAAAAATAAATCATAATTAGTGTACAATCATCAAATGTATTATTAAATTAAATAATGTGAAACTCACTTCTCCTAAATCGGCTGGGACATCAGGATGACCACTGGGTTCTCCAATGACGTCGACCCGTTCTAGGATCTGTTGTTCTTCCCTTAAGGCATCTCTATTACTCTCCTCACAAGGAGAGTCTAATCCTTGAGGCATCTCGACTTTATTTCCTGGTGTTGGCCCATTGTAGACTTCGAATGAGCCATCTTGAAGAAAACTGATGGAGATACAAACAGACCTACTCCTCTGACACGCCCACTATGTTCTGGCGTTCCCAATGCATGAATCAAAATATTCTGACCTTCATTTGTACGTTGCAATGCATCCGGTAGCAAAAAATTCTTAACACTCAAATATTTGAATTAAAATCATAAAATAAATGAAACAACAACTTACAATGTGGCTGGCCGTTTGAAATGTGTTTTGGTCATAATACTTTTTACTCTTCCCCTTTGGATCGTGAAACGTTTTCTTTCGACCTTCTTTCCATAGTTTTGAATGGGTTGCAGGATCATTTTTTATATCTAGATTCTGCAATTAAAATTTACCACACACATGCCTTAGTATAAAGTAGAAATATATATTGTGAGAACATATACCCTTAGGTTTTAGAGAGTTCCTTAGAGCAAGGTGAGCATATCCTTTTGGAGCCATATGATGAGGACACGCTTGTTTAAGTTGCAAATCTTTTTTCTCTTTACCAATTCTCTGTATAACATATAATTAGATGAATATAGTAAAACTAGGTTGTACAAATTAAACTAATAAAAGGAAATTAAAGAAGTTACCTTAAAATCAGCTGACAGTCTAACGCCCACAAAATAATCTCATTGCTCTTATGTTATGAAAGAGTATTCATAGGGTGGAGTTCTTAATATCCTAGGTTTGTCCAGGAATGGCTTGATGTAATTTTTGTTTAGATTGTATCTAAACTTCCTTAATGTCGTGGGTATATAGACATCATCCCATTATGTGTGGACATAAGATCCAACTTAAATGGCATCTGCTAACAATAGAATAAGTTAAGATTATTATTAAGTGTGAAAATACATGATAAAATTTAGTTTAAAATGTACTTATCTCAATAGAATCCCAAATCATCTCCTTTAGTTGCTCATGGACACAAGTCCAAGTATTGTACAAGATAGGTATATGTGTTCTAACACTTATACCAATAAAAGTACGCAGTTTTGTTGAAGCTTTACCAATATCCTGACCCATAGAATTATATTGAACAAGGTGCCATTCGCCAGCCATCTTGCTTTGAGCATGCTCACGCAAGACAGTTGGTCCCCTAGTATTCTTGTTTCCGGATCTATTCCTGTTTCAAACACGTCTACCCATGGGAACATTAGCATCATGATCATTACCCGACGTACACATAATGTCAATCTGCATAAGGAAGAATATATGTTAATAACAAATATAAAAGACATATAAATTGAATATGAGTCAAATAAATTACAAAAAGATATATAACACACTAACCTATTTATTAATCCATATACCCTCACAATCACTTCTATTATAGGAGACTGAGTCATCATCGACAATATTGCAAAGAGATTCTATGACTCCGTACCCACAATCTTGGTCAATATCAACTTCATCATGACAGTGTTCTACTCCTATTCTTTGTTAAAGCGTTAGAACCACCGACCAACAAGGACTAATTGGATATTTTATGTAGAACACCTGCTTGGCTTGCGTGGCTAAAATGAAGGAGTCAGATTTATGTCCAATGCGATTAAGGTCTATGGTTGTAAATCCCATGTCGTCTACTTTTATTCCACCATTCTTTTCCACCCAATCACATTTGAATAGGACCACTTGAAAACTATTGTAATGGATCTCCCAAATTTCTTGTACTATGCCATAAAAGGTTATGTCTGACATGATTGGATTTTTGTCTTTCGAACTAGAAATTTGCATAGTTTAAGCTGTTATCATAACTCCACTGTTTTGAACACTTCTATAATCATCACGTTCTTTTGTGTGATATTGAATACCATTAACCATGTAACTATCGTAAGTGGTATCTTCTGAATGAGGTCCATGTGATATCCACCTTAATGTAAATGATGTAGCATCTCTTCGAACCCCTAAAGCCAGCCCAACCCGATCACATAACCAACTGCTAAATGTGCAATTATGTTCATCTTAAAGCCTCTTTTTGTTAGTAGACTTTGAAGGATTCACTTTAGACAACATTTCCATGTGTTTAGCTACATATGGAAGCACGTCATCAACGTTATGAAGTATATACATATGAGCTTGATCAATCATATCTTTAGTTGGTGTTTTATAGTTGGCGGTAGATAATTGTCGATCAATATTTGAATCTAATATTTTGTTCGCTGATCGCAACCCTACTGATTCAACTTCTCGTAAAAATTCAGAAAAAAACTCTATCGACTCTTCCAATATGTAATTTTCACCAATGCATCCCTCCGGACGATTTCTATTACGAACCTTTCAAAACTTTCATATACCTTTCAAAAGGATACATCCACCTCAAATAAACTGGTCCACAAAATTCAATCTCTCTTACAAGATGCACCACAAGGTGAACCATGATTGTGAAAAAGGCTGGTGGAAAATACTTCTCTAATAGGCATAAAGTGACAACTATATCATCTTGCAATCCCTTCAACTTAGATGAATCGATCGAGTTACTACATATAGCTTTGAAAAATAAACACAGACGAATGATCGCATATCTAACGTGTTTAGGCAAAGCACCACAAATGGCTACAGGTAGTAATTGTTGCATCAAAATGTGATGGTCATGCGATTTAAGCCCGTAAAGTTTCAAATCAGTAAGCGACACTAATTTGCTTATGTTGGATGAATAACCTTCAGGCACCTTAAGTTCAGATAAGCTTTTACACACACTCATCTTCTCCTTTTTCGATAGTGTGTAACATGCTGAAGGCAAGAATGTCTTTTTTTCTCCCTATTTAATTGGGGCTAACTCAAGTCTAAATTTAGCCAAGTCTTCACGAGTTTTTATTCCATCTTTTGTTTTTCTAGGAATATCAAGTAGGGTTCCGATAATATTCGAACACACGTTATTCTCAATGTGCATGACATCTAAACAATGTCGCACGTGAAAATGTTTCCAATACTCTAATTAAAAAAAGATCGATTTTTTCTTCCAATATGATTCTGTATGTTGTAGTCCCTTCCCATACGTAAATTGAAGACTATTTAATTCTGTAAGAATTTCTTCACCACTTAGCTTTCAGGAGCGATTCCATATTCTTATTCTCCATTAAATGTTTTTTTTATCTTCTAAATGTGTGCCCGATTGGTAGATATTTTCGATGTCCGAGAAATACATTCTTGCCTCCTCTATGTAAAAAAAATTGATGAAGTTTTCTCTCCACAAATCGGACATGCTTTATAACTTTTTGTGGGACACTCACACAAGTTACCATATGCTAAAAAATCATTAATGGTCCACAACAAAACAGCTTTTAGGGTGAAGCGTTCTTGTCGATGTGCATCAAAACATTCAATGCCCGTATCCCATAACATTTTCAAATCATCGACTAACGAAGCTAAATAGACATCTATGTCATTGCCAAGCTGTTTGGGTCAAGAGATTAATGCATCTAACATAAAAAATTTACGCTTTGTGCACAACCATGGAGGTATATTGTAAGTCACCAACATAACTGGCCAACAACTATATCTAGTACTTTGGTCACAAAGGTTCCTCTTTTCTAAACTAAAATCAGGCCACCTTTCGTCTATTTGTTTCCATGAGAGTGTGTCGGCTGGATGTCGTATATACCCATCAACTTGGCGGTCCATCGCAAGCCATGTCAATAATCTTGAAGTTTCTTTACTTCGAAACATTCGTTCAAATCTTAGAATGGGAGAGAAATACCACATGACTTTTCCTGAAATATTTTTCACTCCTTCTTTCATATTTTTCTTAACCTTCATCTCGATGTTCCACAGGTAGGACACAGTTCTGCATCTACAAGTTCTTTTCTATACAAACAACAGTCATTGATGCACGCATGGATCTTTTCATACTTCATTCCTAGGGTACTTAAAATATTTTTCACATGATAGGCGGATATCAGAATTTCATTAAGACTAGGCAATAAAACGCTCAATAATTCTAACAGCTCTGAGAAACTTTTATCACTCCATCCATACTTTGGTAAAAATTTTACAATTAGGGTATAATGGTTCCTTGGCATCCTCTAATACTTCCTCAAATATAGAAAATTTATCATTAAAATAATTTTGTGCAGCCTCAAACATCCCCATTGGGTCATCTAGGTCATCCACATTTTCATCTACAACCTCATCTATTGGAACACTTTCCATGTTTCTTTTCTTCGATATTGATTCTTCAGGCCAAATCCATGTATTATAACTTTGATCGATCCCATTAAAAAATAAATGGTCTCTTATTACATTCACATTTTGGTACTTGGCGTTCACACATTTCAAACATGGACAACAAACGACATTTGACTCTTTCGAATGTCGTATTGCATTGCTTATAAATTTCTCAACTCCTAAACCGTATTCTGGTGACATCCAATCCTTCAACATCCACGACTTATCCATAGCCATGTTTATAAATCTAGCCAACTAGAGAAAACCTACAATTTTTTTTAAAACAAAGTGGAGTCGAGTCACATATCTCACTCAACTTAAATTAACTCAATTATTTCTAAAACAATACAATTATTTCAACCATCAAAGTAGGTGTCACACATGTAAATCAATTTATCAATCCAATCAAAGTATACAATTTCAACCCATGAATCAAAATTAGTTCAATGATACCAAGCTAGAACAATTTATTTTCATAAACGCCCAAATTAATTCACCAATCTAAGCTATAATAATACGAGCAAACTTTGAAATGCCCAAATTTGAAGTTCTTAAGTTAACTTTGAAACAAATGCCCAAATGAAACAAATGCACAAATTACAAGAAATACAAATGCACAAATTTGAAATAAATGTACAAATTTGAACCAAGAGTTATATATGGAAAGATTACAACATAAATTTGGGAAGAAATTAGTTAAAAAGAGCCTAAAAAAAGTTAGGAACTAATAAATTACCAAATTTGTGAAGAAATAATGCCTAAAGTTGGAAAAATGCCCAAAACTAGCGGCGGCAAAGAGGAAGAAATGAAAAACTGGAGTAATGGCGACGGCAGAGATGGGTTGTAGAAGAAATGGTGACGGCGGAGATGGATTGTCAAAGAAATGGCGGCAGCAGAGAGGATTTGTAGAAGAACTAGTGGTGGCAGGAGAGAGGGTTTTTTGTTGAAGAAGGGTTTCTGGCGGAGGAAATGAGGAAATGAGAAAAATGATATGGGAAAAATGAAAACGCAGGCTTTTAGTGGCGGGCCGTGCCCGCCATCGAAAGTAATTAAAAGCAACATTTGGTGGCGAGCACGGCCCACCACCGATAGTAATAAAAGGCAGGAATAGCCCGCCACATTCGATGGCAGGCATGGCCCGCCATTGTTAATTCTGCCCACTTCCCCGCATTTTTCAAATTTACTTAATTTTAGCCCACCACCTATTCGTGTAATTCTACTAGTGACATTAAAACGGTGCGTTGTGTGCATTAGTGGGATGATTATCTCTAAACTCTCTCTTAACATGCAAGAGCCTTCACATGAACTAGATCTCTCATCATTCCTTCTCTCAAATCAAACGATGATCAACAAGCACATGTGGATGACCGATCGACACCTGCTAAACAAAAATGACTAATACGATTAACTTTGCAACTTTCTCTTACTTCTCGGATTCATAAACTTGAATGTTTAAAAAGACGAAGAAAGCAACTCAGAACCCATTAATGAAAAAAAAATGTTTAGGTTGTTAAACCATTAATTGGTCTAATACCATGATAAACTTTTAACAACAATGAGTTTGGTTTGGATATAGTTAGACAAATTGACTAGCAGCGTCCTCTCAAGAGAAGAGGAGTTAGTCGGATATAATAATCGTTGCGAAAATATATTCTATGTTCGTCTAGATGGATTGACTATTTGAATGGAGGCTCGATCTTTGTTTGAAATGAGGGTCGAATCCTTGGGTGCCGAATGTATAAGGCAAGCCCGCAGAGAAGCTCGATGAAACTTTGTTCGAGGGGAGGATTGTTGGGATGCAAACAAAGTATCTCACATTAGTTATATAAGGAGAAAATCACTGGTATATAAGTAATGACAGCAATCTTCATTGGTATGAAGCATTTTAGATGAAACCAAAAGCAAAGGCATAAGAGTGTATGTCCAAAGTGAACACTATCATAATCTTAAAACCTTAAAATGTGGCTTAGTTGGGAGAATAATTTTTTAACGATATTTTGCAAATGATTTCTTATAATTTCAAATATGCCATCCATATGAATTATTATTAATTTATTATTTTATTGAATTAATTTATTTTTATCCAATGCACGAATGGCCTTAACAACATAGTGAACATGAACATTATAAAAATATTAAAGAACATTAAATATGATTGTTATATTTTAATAAAACTGACAATTGAAATTCTTTAATTTTATCAACTTATTTGCTATAACCATTTTGTTTTCCCCTACTTAATGATGATAATGGTTATTTCACCAACAAATCAATACAACCGTGAGCATTTTTCTTCTTTATTATTTCATAATTTAATTTTAAAAAATAAATGTGAAAATTAATTAAAACAATTCAAGGGTTGGAAGGTAAACTATTTTTTCACCACTTAAAAATTTATTAATGATATTTTATCTATTTAAATATAACATCCATATTTATTATCATTCATAACGAAATGATGTAATTTTATAAGTTACAAAACTTAAAAGGTTTTTGTAACTTTCAAACTTTTATCTATAAAAATAAGTTTTCTTCATTTCATTTCTTCACCAACATTTTGGTACATCCTTTCTTATTATTATTTTTTTCGAGATCTCAAAGGCTCTCTAATGTTCAAAGACTCTTCAATCTTCAAAATATCTCAAGATTTTGATGTTTCATTCAAGTTGCAAGGAATACTATGCATGTCATGAAATCAATATCTTGAATTCGACTTTTAACCTTACAACTCTACTTTGATAGAGATGAGTAACCATATTGAATCGATGAAAATTTTAAAGTGAGTAAAAGAATGAGTGGATAGTTAGAGATTTAATTTTCCTTTTATTAGTTTTTTCTTTCTTTATAATTAGTACATTGCTATTTTTATTTAAAATGTATTGCCTGTGAAAACAAATGTTTATTATAAAATAAAAAATTATAAGCTTTTGTTTCTTTTTGTTGATATAAGAATTTATAGGTTTTTGTTTCCTTATAATACAAAATTATAATATTAGAATACAAAAAACAATAAAAAAACAAACGATTAAAAGTTACAAACCAAACTAACTTCGCATTCAAAACAATACTAAATAAACATAACAATAAAATGAAACGTTCACAACTTCAATACAAAGTGAAAAATTAATTTGTTCACTCAATAACTTTGTATTAGATAATTTTATGTTTAAATAATGAATTTGCACTAAAATTAAATTTAAGCAAAAAAATGTCACTTTAATTTTTCATTTTTTTTCAAGCTAAAAGACTCTTTAATCATGGAAGTATTATTAGACATTGGTGTCATTCTAATTACAATAAAAACATGCGACAAATAATCATTTTTTTCAAATCCACTTTGTAACTTTATATTTACATGGTGACATATAGAATATTTAAACTCAACTAATATAGATAGCTTACTACAGATATAAAAAGTATACATATAAATATTATATTAAATTTAGTTAACACAATTAAATTAAGAAATATGAATAACAGCAAAATTAATAAATAGATTGCCACGTAAAAAAGTATATATTATTCTATTTATAACTATATATTGTTCTTTAGATTTCATTGCAATCCAATCTTTTTTTTTTTTTTAAGTTTATTTTGATATAAATTTTAATTAAATTGAACAAAAAAAAAATCATTATAAAGTTATTGTTTTACCTAACATAATATTTTATTTGGTAAATGATAAGCTCTTATTTATCCATTTTCAATTGAAAAAAAAAACCATTTATCATCAATTTAATTATATTATATAAAAATATATATTAGATACATGACAAAATATTTAGATGAATAAAAATAACAATAAAATTGTAATTATTATTTTTCAATATATATCATTAAATTTTATAAGCATTTGTTTTATTTTAAAATTAATTAAAAGTATTTTATTGTATTGTATTTGTGAAGTTATATTAAAAAAGTAACTATACACAACTGCTCTTTCAAAACAAATTATGATATAATAATGTACTAAAAAAATTATGCTATAATAAAAAAAATTATTTAAAGATTTTATTTATCATATTTTTAAATCAGCTAAGAGATTTATTTGTTCAGAAAATTAAAATAAGCATTTAACTTTAATTTGAAAAGAAAAAATATTTTTATTTATTTAATTAAAAATATTATATCATATCAAATATAAATTACTATAATTATCTTAAAATGTATCAAACGTGCAAAGCACATCCAATTTTTCTAGTAATAATAAAAGCTAATTAATTATTAGTTACAAGACTAATAAACACAGCAAAGACATTAGTGTGTATGTCCAAACTGGCCACATGGCCGTCAATGATTCTAAATCTCTTTCCTCCAAAAATTCATTTTTGAGGTAAACTTGAAATAATCATCGATGATAATACTATGTCGTTGGCGATTGTGCGTTGAATAGTAGTCGTCGGCCATTCTTATTGAATCGACGCCTTCGGCAATTCACTTCTTTTGTTAACGACCATTAAAGTCATTGGCAATTCAATCGTCAGAAAAACACAAAATTCTTGTAGCGAACTGTTGTTCGTACTAATCTTAATTAAATGGAATCAAGAATTTGAGTTGCATTCCTAAGATTGTAGGTGACAAATCTAGAGTGAGAAGGGTTGGCTTGAAAAGTAAGGCTACTAAATTCTCAAAGGGATGGGGGGACCTAGGAGTAGAGGGTATGGGTCCATATAATGAAATGGGGTCATAAAGGGAGAGGGATAGTCCCTTTCAAGGGGCCCTAATGAACAATATTTTCTTCCCTTATCGGAATTCAATGCCTTTAATTGTGGGGTCATTTTTTGGCACCAATTATTGAACTACTTATTCACATATTCTTCTTACCTTTATTTTGGATCCTTACCCTTAACTAATTAAAGCCTTTTAATTCCATATACTTTATGATCTATAGCAACTATTATCCTTAGAGAATCCATTAATATTCAATTTTTTTTTTATATAATCAAAATCATCCACTCAATTGAAATTATACTCCATGCCATATCATTATCTAAGAATATATTAAGATTTATATATACTAGAAAACTTATTATGTTATAACAAATTTTAAATTTTAAATTTTAAAATTGTAATAATTTTATAAATTTATAAAATATATAAATCAGAAAGATAAAATCAATCATTATTATTAAAAATGTATGAAATAGTATTATTCTTAAAAATTGTAATTATAATCTAGTAATTTTTATTTTTACTTATAATTATATTTACAATTATAATTTATTTTTATTATAATTTTTTTAGTATTGTTTTGAAAGTTGTATTTTATTTTGCATACTCATATATAGAGATTTTTTTACAAATGTTTGATAACTACAATTAAATAAAAGAAATAAAATTTTTGAACTATTAAAACCATACTTTTTGATTTTTTTTTTTTTAAACTACACTTTTTGAAATTTGTCATCAATATCAAAGATACATATATACTTCAATCAATTAATTGGTGTTGAAACTCTAAAAAATAGTAGGTAATTGAATGAAAAACCAAGTTATAATATTATATAATAGAGAGTGTCTTAACGAACTAATAGTGTAAAAGATTAGCTTATTAACTTCTTCTTTTTTTTCTTATTTTTCAATTTATTTGCTCTTTTTTTTTACTCATTATAAAATATAAGGGGATCATAAGAAACATATAAGAACAAATATAGGACTTTTAAAATTGTGAGATTGTGTTTTAGATGGAAACTATACTTTATTTTGCATATTCATATATAACTTGAATTCAGATCCTAAACTAACACCACCATGTGAGAAAAAGATGGAATATGACATATTTTATTTTAATCTATTTATTCATTTGTTTTTAATATCATTTTTCTCTATTTTATCATGATTTGTTATTATATCATTTTTTAATTAAACTTTAAAATTTACTTAATATTATATTGTTTGGCATTTGGTTTATTTTTCTTTTTTAGATTTAACTTCAAACTTCTAAATCATAATTAATAATTAATAACTACAATTTTCATTTCTTTATTCTTTAAAAAATTATTTCATTTTATTTTGTAATTAATTGAAATAAAAATATGAAACATCAATTATTTTATTTGATAAGCTATGATTTCAAGATGAATAATGTTAAGAGATTTTATGAAGTTATATTTAAAATGTTAAAACTACTTAAAGGGTTAGTGACACGTTGAATGTCTATCTCTTCTTCTTCATGGAAGTATTCTTTCCCATGTTTGTTATTATATTTTTTTATTCAAAATATTTGATTTAATTGGAGCCTTTTCACTTGCTAAAATATTTAAGATTTGATTTCTTTTTATCATACTTGATTATATTTAATGACGTAGCAT
>JBBMKA010005715.1:0-11172 GCA_037833695.1 Sechiopsis laciniata | reverse complement strand
TTTTATGACAGTTTTATAATTGTCATAAATTATATTTTATGACATTATTATTATATGTCATAAAAGACTTACCATGATAGGGGATATATTATGACAAAGTAAATTTTTTGGTATAATTGTCATAATAAGTCAATTATGACAATTTAAAATTGTCATAGAAAGCTAAAATTGTAGTAGTGATTATATTTATATTAATATTAGCAATAATAATGTATTCATATATCATGAAAATTTATTGTCAGTAATATACTTAATCATGCTAATAGTCGAAGGAAACTAACTAGGATTTTTATAGGAATAGGTCAAATTGGAAAACTATTTACAATATTAGGCAAAAAAAATTTAGCAATCATAGTCATATGTATTAATAATTATACGGTATTATTAATAATTATACTATATTAATACACAATGCTATACTAATAACATATTATATTGTATTAATAATACATAATAATGTATTAATAATAAAATAATACTGTATAATGAGTATTAATAATATATTTTTTACTATGGATGCAAATATTTTTAAAATACAAAGTGGATTATTTATTTATAATATTGATTTTTTTTAATATAAATTAGGAGAGGAGGAACCACAAACCCTAAGGTATCACTGCTCTCAATTAATTGAGAATCAAATAACGATTCTTAGGATCTATGATCATGGTGTTGAATTAGATTACTACCAAACAATGAAACCACTAGTGCCACTGACTCTTTCGATTATAATATTGGTATTTACTAAATTAATAAAACATATATTTATTATAGTTGTAGTATTATTGAGTTTTGATATGCAAAATAATTTTGTTATTATCAAGTTCTATATGATTAATACAATATTATGTACAAAAAATACTAACTAAACACACCATATTTAAATTACATATGTATGATGTAACAAATATGCTATTTAAGAAACAATTGGTTCCATATCTATTGTTTTATAAAAATTCACAAACAATACCGATTGAGTTTTATAATAAATACTATGTATTTATATATAATGTGTATAGTAATACAATATTAGTATCTATACTATGAATATAATAATATAATATTAAATAAAATGATATTATTTTCATCTTAAGATAGAATACTGAATATTGTCGAATAAAAATAAAGTCAAGTATTAGTTGAAAACTGTCCAAGAAAATGGAGATTCGATTAAAAAAAATTTTTAAAAATAAAAATAAAATAAAATAATAATAATAATAATAATAATTAAGTGGACTGTTGTCGGCAACAATTGAAAGTTTACAACTAAAGAAGGTTTACAACCAATAAAGATTTTTTCGAGAATACAATTAAATGAGAAAAGAAAGAAAGTGTATTTGATAAACTCTATTTTTGTTATAAAAAAGGGAAAAAAAAATATAATTGATTTATTTAAGAAAAAGAAGTATGAAAAAATATTTAAGATTTTTTAATTAAAAAAAATATATAGAGGTAAGATGGTATTAAAAAAAATATGAATTATTTAATAATAAATAAAAAAATTCTCTGAATAATGATGAATAGCAATGGGGGCGACTATGAATCATGAGAGAACTATATTCAAACTTCATCACTTTTTTAATCATTCAACCTCATTAATATAAGCTAATTAACTTAATTATATCTCTATTGGTCATAATAATAAATTGTGGCTGCTTTGGGAAAGTTCTCCAAAAAAGTTTTTTTTTACAATTTTCTCTCTTTAAGTTCGTGGATTTGGGATCATGGTTATTGTTTTGTTGAAATATAAAGTATAAAATTGAAATCATATCTAATTGCAATCAATTGTATTACTAAACATATTTTTCACCCTTAATATTTTAAACTTAGGATTGGGCAAGAGTATAATAATGAATCCAATATAGACAATTGGTGAGGGTAGACAAGTGAACACCATCTCATCTTTGTCTCCTTTTAAATGATTCAAAATCAATTAATCAATCTTACTTTTGAAAACAAGTCTGTAATTATTTTCTTTTACCAACTTGACAATATCTTTCAGGTTGGATATAGAACGAAGCTGGCTTTCTCTTTGTGAGAAAACATCATCAGCATGGCAGCTTCGTGGTGTACGAAAAGTAATGTATTAGCCTCTTACTCCAAATTACCCTTCAAAGCCTTAAATTGAAAGACATTTTTGTAACTTGTATCTTACCTATCCTTAGGCCAAGCATCGGAGACATAGAAGGAGTAATGTGACAGTAAATCTTGAACGCGGTACCTTGAGAGGAGCATACCCTCAAAGTCCAAATTTTCAACCGCTGCACCACTCCTTGGGGACATCTTACCTACCCTTCTTAATGAAAGTATCTTTCAAAAAAAAAAAATAAACAAAGAAAAAAAAACTTGACAATATCTCGTAACAAATCCTAAATAATATCTAACAAATATCATAATAAATACTACAATATCTAATAATATTCAGATACTAAATCTAACGATTCTAGAGAACATTTATTCCTAATATTCCTCCCAAATGTGAATATACTATGACCAACTTAAAATAAAGTTACGTAGCGCACACAGATGTTATATCTGTTGTGGATTTAGATTGAATATATCGCAAACAAATATTGAATGTCATACACATTATTACACCATAGGAATAGCATAGATTTCAAAATTTTGTCAAATTGTTATCAATCACGCCACCAAACAGAACACATGTCGTGTAAATAAAATGATGTCATTGCATCACACAAATCACGCGAATTTCATGAATCGCAAATTGCCATCGATCCCACTGCCAACCATAATTTACTTCAAATAAGATGTTGAACATCACATACGTTATTTTATTTATTTATTTATTTATTTTTTGAAATCTAATCACATACATTTATTGCATCATACAAATCGTGCAGATTTCACGAATTGTAAAAAATCGTCAAATAACTCATACTGACAGCACACACTGTCGGATATCTTTTTCTAATTTAGATCAAAGGTTTTGATATCATGATAAATTTTGAAACATAAACTTTGTGTTTTCCATAAACTTTTCAATATATAGGACATAATGTATCATATTCCAAACGATCTCGTAACAAATCCTAAATAATATAACAAATGTTCTAGTAAATTTGAGAGAATATCGAATAATATTCAAATACTAAATCTAACCAATCTTGTTTAAAAAAAAATAAATCTAACCAATCTTAGAGTTTTATTTTAACAATGTTTATTTCCAACACATTTATTATAATTATTATATTTTAAAAATCTCCCACTATCATTTATGGTAGAACTAAAAAAAATCATCTAAAACTTGATGACTATATGCATTATTTTTGTACTAATGTTTACTTTGAATTTGGAGAAGTTTTATTTTGACCAGATTTGTTTTTAAATTTTTATGAGAAATTTTAATAAAAGATGCTTTGAAAATCAATAGCGAAAAGTTGAAATTGATTTGATAAATCTAGAGTTTTAATCTAAACTATTGGTAGAGTTTAGAGTTAGTTTAAGTTAATAAAACTATTAGAATTACCGGAAGAGATGGTCGGTCGATGGTTTTATTGTTTGGTGGTAATTCAATTCAATATTATGGTGACGGGTTTGATCTTGAAAATCGATATTTGGTATTGAGAGCAATAGTATCTTCTTTGTAGGGTTTGTGGTTTTGCTCACCCAACTTATACTAAAAAAAATCCAATTTTTCTCATTTCTTAGTTATTTTTATATATCTAAGTATTATTAAATATTCTTCAATTTTTAATTTTTCAATATTAAAGTTGAAGATTTGAAATCATATATTCTTTATTACAAAATCATACATCATATACATTGAGCTAAGTCTCGGTAGGTAGGTAGTGAGCTATTGAGAATATATATATACCGGACTCAGAGAAGAGAATATATTATTAGTGTGATTAGTGTCTTAATATACTTGTGTTTGTTTTTTTAAGAAAAAGAAAATTAAAAATGTGAATATTATATATAATATATTATTATTATTATTATTTTTGAAGCAATAGGTAATATATTATTTAAAATGTAAGGAAAAAGAAGAGAAGGAAAAAAATTGAGGTAGCGTGTATATCTGGTCACTAGGTGGATGGTATATAAATAAAGATTTAGTCTAAACTCCGACGTAAGGTTCATATTCCAACGTTACTCTCTCGGTCCTTCGACATCAACACCATGGAAGATAATTGGTCAGCTCCAACCCAACTTCAGTCCATCCGCTGCCGAGGTACCCATATATATATTGATGATTTTGTGTTAATTTGGTATTGATTTTTGACGGACCCAACGTCTCAATGGCTCCATCCATGTGTGTGTTTAGCTGCTGTGTGCCGGACGCCTGGCGAGCCGCTAGTGATTGAGCACGTATTTGTGGCGGCGCCCATGGCTCGCGAAGTTCGGATTCGGATAATATGCACCTCCTTGTGCCACAGCGATCTCACCTTCTGGAAAATGAAGGATCCTCCCGGGATTGTTCCTAGAATTCTTGGCCACGAAGCCATCGGGTGAGTTGAGTTCTTCATTCCTCTCTGGATTTTGGATTCTCTCTTGATAAGTTTACTTGTGATTTTCATTTGTTCTATAGCGAATTTTTTGAAGGATCATACTCGACCAAAATTGCTTCATGTGTCTTTTTCGTGGTTTCCAAATCTGCTCTTTTCGTACTATGCATTAGCTGTATCCTGCTGTTAAGTTTACACATTTTTGCCAATTATTTATTGTATGCACCTTCTGCATTGCTTTTTTTTTTAATTTTTTTTTTTTTTAAAACTTGTTCTTGCATTGCTTACTGTACCTTAAAATCTACTAATTTTTTAGTGCCCGTCTGAGATACCGATTAATTATGTTGGAAAGGTGGAGAGTTCTCTCAATAATAATTGATTTTGAGATGGAACATTATGTTATTTAATATGATAAATTGATAATAAGATATCCGAGTTCATTAAAGTCCAACTTAAACAGGTATTTGATCTATAAATCCGAATCTAACTCAAGATTGGTGAACCTAAAGAAACACCATCTTGAGGAATATGGTGAAAATCTTCATCTTCAAAAGCTTAGTTCTTTAAACTTTATAAAAAATGCGGTCTACTTTTTTTTTATCATTAATTGATTGAAATGGAACCAATGTTATCTAATAAATTGCATACTAACTCTCTATTTCTAAAATTTGACCATTTTTTACGAGAATACCTTATGCTTGAGATTAGCAATTAATTATGTTTGAAAAGTTAAAGAATTCTCACCTTTTAAACGTTGACTCCTCTCATCACTAATTGATTTTAAGATGAAACATTTTGTTATCTAATAAGGTAATAAGGTATACGAGCTCATTAAACTCATGTATTCAATCCATTAATTCAAATCTTACTCAAGATTGGTAAATCCAAAGAGATACCATCTTGAGTGGCATGTTGGAAATCTTCACTTTGGAAAGGGCAGAAGTTCTCACTATTTTATAATAAATGCGAGCTACTTCACTTATCATTAATTGATTGAAATGGAACCTGTGTAATCTAATTAATTGCATACCAACTCTCTGTTTCTAAAATTGGACCTGTTTTACGTTGTTGCAGAGTAGTTGAGAGTGTAGGAAAAGATGTTCATGAAGTTAAGGTGGGAGATACTGTGATCCCAACATTCATGGCCGACTGTGGGGAGTGTGAAGATTGCTTATCAGAGAAAAGCAATCTGTGTTCTAAACTCCCTTTCAAGGTGTCTCCAGGGATGCCCCGCTGCGGAACGAGCAGATTTACAGATCTTAATGGAGAGGTTGTTCATCATTTTCTGTTTGTATCAAGTTTCTCTGAATACACAGTGGTAGATATAGCCAATGTAACCAAAGTAGATCCTGCAATCCCTCTAAACAGGGCATGTCTTCTTAGCTGTGGAGTATCAACAGGTCTCGTTCTAACAACTCATTACTTGCTGTTGTGAAGATTTCAAAATTTTTTTTATATCCGTGAATGTCCAAGTTTGCGCACCTTGACTATTATCATAAGACATACTGTTTGACTTTACAACATTTGGATGTCAAGAAAAATGGTAGAAAATTAATTTTTAAATAGATGACCAACCTGGATTAAACCCGATTAAACCTTCCACCTCTTAATTCTCCAGACTCCAAGCCTCTCTTGACCACTAGGCCATTCCATGATGGTTGAGAAGATTCCAATTTTATTCTCGTGAAAGGCATGAGTGTGCAAACTGAATGAATTAATTACTGTTTCATTGAGCACAAAAATGTAAAATGTTATTCCTCATAAATTTAACTTACCTTGACCTATATTTGGTTACGGCTTCAATTTATTGACACTTGACAGGGTAGATGCCTTGATTTTCTTGTTCTTCCTATCAATTTTTCTGCTCAAACATAATATTAAACAAGAGAAAATTTGGGCAATTATACTGTGTTTTCCCTTGTATATTTTTTTTGAATATTTGACTATTTGGAATGCTTGCACAATTTATGAGAATGTCAAACATTTGTTTATAGGGGTTGGTGCGGCTTGGAGAACAGCAAAGGTGGAGAAAGGATCCACTGTTGTCATATTTGGACTAGGGTCCATAGGCTTAGCTGTATGAACTGTTTATTGACTTAGTTTCAATTAAAACTATGAGGCTACATCCATAACTCCATGGTTTATTACTTATGCTTTAGGTTGCTGAAGGAGCAAGACTATGTGGAGCAGGCAGGATCATTGGTATAGATGTCAACCCAGATAGATTTGAAACTGGCAAGTAATTTTATTTTTCTTTTTTTTTTTTTTTTGCCCTTTCTTTCATTGGTATAGAATGCAAATTGTAAAGCTTCTCTCTACTGAAGCCGCCATGTATTTCAAGGGAACATGCTCAATCAATTTTATTTAAACCTATAGTTCAGTAAAAGCATTAAAAGATCATATCACTATTAACTAAAACTTTGTTTGATAACCATTTTGATTTTTGAAATTTAAGTCTACAACAACTCTTCTACCATATGGTTGTTCTTACTTTGATATCTACGTCTTACCTATATTTTTAAAAACCAAACCAAAATTTGAAAACAAAAAATAATAGCTTCCAAAAGCATTTTTTAATTTTTACAATTTGATTAGTATTCACATATTTTCTAAAGAAAAAGATGAATCCTTAGTAAAAAAAAGTGAGAGTAAAAATAAGTTTAAATTTTACAAATCAAATAGTTACCAAACTTAATCCTAACACTGTGTTCATTTCCGAAATGCAGCAAAAAAGTTTGGAGTCACCGAGTTTGTTAATTCTAGAAGCATTGGCGACAAATCTGTGAGCCAGGTATGTAAGTTATTAATGATTTGGTTTCATATTCCCATCAAAACTACAAATAAACGCTCAGAATTCACAGTATTGTAAGCAAATTTAAACCAAAACATTCACAAGATTTAGTGAAGACAATTGGTTGAATCTAAATGCTTTTTTTCATAACTGGTGCTGATGTGAATGTGGAGCAGGTGATTATTGAAATGACCGGTGGGGGTGCAGACTATTGCTTTGAATGTGTTGGAATGGCCTCCTTAGTTGAAGAAGCATTTATATGCTGCAGACAGGTCCACGCTATCCTTTTCTGATTACATTTTCCTTCATCATTCATCCCTGACTATATAGCTATGTTTGGTATCTGTCACCGTTTCCTTTTTATTATTCAACTGGAATGAATACGATAAATATGCTTGTTACTGGTCACACTTCATGACTTTGTGATATTTTTTGGAAAAAGTGATACATTCGGATGGAAATTAAATTCAAGGTATCATCACGCATATTAGAATTTTTTTTAAAAGTAACAACCTATGGACCCAATCCAACTTGAGAGAGAACATATATGAGGGATTGGTGAAATGATTAACCCAAAAATTTTAGTTGGTTCAAAAAAATTCCCTAACCCAACTCTAAAATTTGAAATGTGGATTCGGTCATCTCGGTCGAGACATTTTGTGCATTCCTTACGAACTTATCATACTCTTACTTGAATTAAAGTGCTTATGAGACTAGACTATTTTTATAGTCCCAACACATTCCCTTTCAATATGTTTTGGTTTTATTTACATGTTCTCTAGCTAGGAAAAATCTTAAGATGTCACTTAACTTGAAATTGCTTAAGCTAAACACGCCTATCTTGCGATTGAGTTATTGAAATAGAAAAGTGCATTTTGATGGTAAATATGTAGTAATTATCAAATTTTTTTAAGTCTTTTATCACGGTTTATTTATATATGTCATCCTATAGTCAACCGTGTAAAGTTGGAACAAGAAAATGATTATTCAATATTCTATTTTTAGTATAGTAATGTTAATAATAATTAGACATTATAATATTCATACAAAATTTTTAAGAAAATCTGTCCAATTTTTACTAAGTAAATATTTTTAGTAGAAAATTGAAAACAGTCAAATATATGAAAATTTATTTTTATTTAAATAAAATGCTGTTGAAAGATGGAAATACAAATTCTCTAAATTCTTCATTTAATAATGAACCCAACAATGGGCATAAATAGAGTACAAGAGATGACCTAATTATAAAAGGAAAATATAATATCTAACCATAAAAGGCAAAGATGACCTAATTATAAAAATGAAAAGATTCTACCTAGTTATAAAAAAAAAGATAGAAAATAATATTTAATCTATTCTAAAAGGAATAAATAATTATAAAAGATGAAATACAACTATACTAAAAATAACATAAACCAACACTCCCCCTCAAGCTGGATTGTATATGGAATACAGGCCAAGCTTGGAGTTAAATTTATCAGAGTTGGTCATTGTAATGATGATGCGCCAATTGTGATGATGGTGTGCCAATTGAGATGATGATGTGAATTGAGATGATGAGAGTTGCCAAGGCCAATTGGATGAGTGCTACTAGGGACAAATTGGATGAGTGCTGCCAGGGACAAATTGGGGAATGCTGGTCAGGGTCAATTTGGGAATGCTAGTAGGGCCAATTTGGGAAAGGAGATGCCAGGGCCAGCTGGGAAAGGAGATGCCAGGCCACTTGGGAAAGGAGATGTCAGGGCCACTTGGGAAAGGAGATGCCAAGGCCAGCTGGGAAAGGAGATGCCAGGGCCAGCTGGGAAAGGAGATGCCAGGGCCAGCTGGGAAAGGAGATGCCAGGGCCAACTGGAAAAGGAGATGCCAGGGCCAACTGCGAAAGGAGATGCCAGGGCCAACTACGAAAGGAGATGCTAGGGCCAACTGGAAAAGGAGATGTCAGGGCCAACTGCAAAAGGAGATGCCAGGGCCAACTGGAAAACGAGATGGACAAAAAAATTCATTTGAGGGATTTTGTAGAGAAAAAAAGTTTTGAAAATAGGGTATAAGATTGGTAGTGAGATTTGGGATTTTCTAGAGTTTTACAAAATGAAAACATAGAGGTTTGAAGGAAGAAATTTTTAAAGAATTTGAAGGGGAAAGAAGAAGATTTTGGAGAAATATTTGGAAAAAAAAATACATAGAAAAAAACGATGATTTTCGTGATTTTTTTTTTTTGTTGGGAAAAAAACGAAAAAGATTATGAAGAAGAAGGAAGTTTAGGAGGGGAAGAGAAAAGGTTTTGGGAGAATGATTTTTTTTTTCTAGGTCTTGAGATAAGAAAAAAAAAATAGAGGTTTGAGGACAAACCGTCTCTTTTTTTTTTTCTAAAAGAGGAAGAAGATGATGAAGTAGGAAAAAGTTTTTTGAAAAGAGGAAGAAGATGATGGAAAAAAAATTTAGGAAAAGGGGAAGAAGGTGATGAAGAAAAATAAATTTTTAGGAAAAGAGGAAGAAGGTGATGAAAAAAAAAGAAAGTGGAGGAGGAGAAGAAAAAAAAGTCTACCTTTGATCAAAAGAAAAAATTTGAGGCTCTGATACCATGTTGAAAGATGGAAATACAAATTCTCTAAATTCTTCATTTAATAATGAACCCAACAATGAGTATAAATAGAGTACAAGAGATGACCTAATTATAAAAAGAAAATATAATATCTAACCATAAAAGGCAAAGATGACCTAATTATAAAAATGAAAAGATTCTACCTAGTTATAAAAAAAAAGATAGAAAATAATATTTAATCTATTCTAAAAGGAATAAATAATTATAAAAGATGAAATACAACTATACTAAAAATAACATAAACCAACAAATGCTTTACAATGACCAAATATTGTTAGTTGATATAATTGTATTCCAAGTTACTAATTTAAATTTTTGGGTTGATCGGTAGTTTAATATATTCAACAAATATAGTAAATGTTTTAAACATGCCTCCAAATACAAAAATCTCTCCCCTTTTATTTTGAAAGTCAAACACAAGAATCTCAATTAAACCCATTAGGGTATGTTTGAGCCCCATTTTCAAACTGGGCGTTTGGGTTATAATAACCCAACGGATGTTTGGGGGTTCGGTTTACTTAAACTGGCGGTTAGCCCACCAGCCTGTGAAACGCCGCCGATGATTATCAAAACACTGCCTAAAGATGAAAGAAGCAGCCGCCAAAATAGAATTGCAAATGTTGGAAGGGAAAAGGGAGAGAATGTAAAATATGGTGGGACCCACGTTTAATTTTTTTTTCCTTTTTTTAATTCACTTCGTCCTTTGTTTAATTTTTTCCTTTGTTTGATTTTTTTAATATAAACGTATAATTTAATTTTTTTTAATATACTCGTATAGTTCAATTTTTGAATTTTTTTCCTTTGTTTAGTTTACAACATTTAAAAAAAAGAAAAGAGATTTTTTTAATATACCCACATAGTTTAATTTCTTATAATATTAATTATAAGTTTAGTAACAAAAATACTTTGTTAAATATTTACAACTTTTTTAAAATCTAAATTCAAATTATTTATAAAAAGAAAATTGTAAGAAAAAAATTCATAACTCCCATAATAATAACCTGCACCCTAAACAACGCTTATTATAACTCCTATTATAATAACTTACTCCCTAAATACCGTTTATCATAACCCTGTTATAATAACTTGTCCCTCAAATACCGTTTATCATAACCCACCGTTTATAATAACCCACCGTTTATTATAACTCTTTGTCTATAATACCTTAACCGGTGTCCCAAACATACCCTGTGTAAGGACCTGACCTGAAAAGTGGTCCTAAACCTAGTCCTCACTCAGCATGCATGGAAGTAAAAGCAGTTCAGTAAAAACATACAAAACATGTTACTGCATAAATTCAAAACATTTTA
>JBBMKA010005714.1:0-11173 GCA_037833695.1 Sechiopsis laciniata | reverse complement strand
TACTTTTGGAAAGACATTTGAATATTGATGTTAGTCGAGATTAAAAGATATGTTTGATGAGATTTAATGTGAGATTTAGTGAAAAAAAAGGTAAAATATAAAATAGAGATCTGATAGAGGGTTTGAAAAGTGGTTAAAGAATGGTTGAAGATGGGTTAAGAGTGGTTGTTTACTAAAGAAACAAACGAGAAGTTGTTGAGTGTCCAAAAAATAAACATAGCCTACAGGAAATTTCTGGATACTAGCCAATTTACAAAGAAGGGTAAAAAAATAAGAATTGAAAAAGATGAAAGCGTTAACCACATTTTGAATTTTTTATTATTTTTTTATTGCCACATCATCGAATTTTAAACCATGGTAACTTTTTTTTTCGAACTCAATGACCATTTTTAAGCTTTTGGCAAAGATGAAGGACCAAGATTGGACTTTTGATAGTTGAGGGACCAAAATGGAACCAAGTGGATAGTGGAGAGACAAAAATGGTATTTTATACAATATTTTATACACAACAAAATATGAAATAATTAATTTAATTGAAACCCATAAGTTTTAAGTTTCACTTAATTGAAACTTATGTTTGATTAAATCCTATCAGTTTCAAGCGATTGAAACCTATAAATTTTGTGTCTATCATGAATGACAAGTTAAAGAGGGAGGAGAAAGACAAGATGAAATTTGCGACTTCATCTTCGACAAGCAGTGTGATACCAAAGCTGGAGAAAGTAGTGAAGAAATGGAAGTTCTATGTGAAGAAGGCACGTATCCCCATTCACTTGTAACTCCCGATAAATACTTATAATTTCATAGAGGAAGATTTGGGTGGAGCCCAAGCTGCACCCAAATCACATGTTATCCCTTTAATAACCACAAGTTTTTTTTTAATTTTTTTTTATTATTGTTTTTTTCTTTTATTTATAAGAGATTTTTTTTTTTTTTTTTTTGTCATTAAAGAGGTGGCATGTGATTTGGGTGCAGCCTGGGCTCCACCCAAATCTTTCTCAATTTCATATTATGGAGTTAGTAACTACTTGTTGGAAAGAGACTAAGTACCTCTAAAGAAAAGGTTGGATTTGAAGTAATTGATGGGTATTTAGGTCATTTCCCTTTGCCTGGGGTTCTAGACAATAATTGCTATAAATGACATATTATGTCTTATCCTATCAAGGAATAATGTTTCTCTAACCTTCCGAGTGGCGAGCAATTTTTACAAAACATCACCACCATTGTTTTCGGTCACCACCTTCATTCGACCCTCGATGTTGCCGCATTCCACCTTCTGCTTGCCACATATTATATCTTGTCCCACGAGAAGTTGAGTTTCGAGGAAAACCAGTTTAGATTCTAGCCTTCGAATGGAAAACTTTAGGTAACTAGGAGATCAATTTGGGAAAGGTTTTTTAGAGAAAGAAGTTACAAGGTCAAAGAAGTGAGTTAGGAGTGCGAAGACGATATGTGATCACGTTTTCTAGAGTTCTTTGAGCCTTGAATAACTTTTGAGTCCAATTTTTATTAAAGTAGGGAGTACATTCATGCCCCACATTTATGCTTACTCTCTAAAGTATTTCGTTGGTATTAAACTTTGATTTGATTGTATTATTGAGTGTTTTGGCCGGTTAGAACTCTAGGTGCAAAATAGTCATTGTTAAAATTGAATGTCAATGCACAATACATCTTGCCGAAACAAGGTCTTTGTACATCAACAATCAGCTCACAATCAACTAGTCAAAAGGTAGAACAGTTAAGCACTAACAGAAGAAAAACATTCTCAACAGATTCACAACCAACTGAACTACCTAAGGCACCAACCACCTAGCTTTCTTCTACCTATTACTTGTATACTGTAAATCATAGAAGAGTGATACATATACAGAAGAGAGTAAAGATAGAAAGAAAATGGTGAAGGCTTGTGAGGTGTGTTGTAGAAAAGCTTGAAGAAATAAAAATGGCACTCACATGTGTTCTCTCATGTGGAGGTACGCCTGTGCTGAACCACATAACTCTGTTATTCATTTTCTTTTCTCTTCTCTTTACTCTTTGCATCGTCAACACATCCATTTTTTTTATGTGATTTCCTTGTAAACGAAATAAAGTAAAAGTTAGAATTAGAACACAAGTTAATACGAAGATAAAGTAAACGTGAGAGAGAAGAAAAAAACACAGAATTTATGTGGTTTACTAACGTTGTGTTAGCTAGTCCACAGGCAGAGAGGGGGCAGAGTTTTATTAAGAAGAACGAACAATACAGAGTACAGAATGAATGTCATAATACGGTTAGGATTTTACTTCGAGTTTATATATGCACGATCATTAAAACCTATTACAGAATGTATACGCCTTAAAACAAAATGCTGATGTGCAAACACATGCGAAACACATTGCAGTAATGCGAGATGCATTTGCGCGCGGGATGCGCTAAGCGAATGCAGATGCATCCACTCATGCAAATGTGGAATGCATTTTTGCAATGGGGGCTTTGCCCCCGCACCCCCACGAGACCCCTGACTACTAATCACAGGGTATTAATGCATTCAAGGCATATCTCAACAAATCTCGACCTTGACTTGAACTCTCCTTCAGATGCAACAGATTATACAAGCAGTATACCAGATGTATGCCAAATGCATACCAGATCAGATGTATACCTAAAAAAATGTACAACAGACTTGGATGTTTCTCTCTGCCTCAGATGGTCCCCTAGGGATCTCAGCAACTATAAACGTTTAGCAAGTCCAAACAATGCTCGAACTTGTCATGCGGCACTGCCTTGGTGAACATATCAGCAGGATTATCAATAGTTTCCACTTTCAAAACCTTTATCATTTTCTCATTTCACAGAAAATGATACCGCACATCTATATGCTTAGTTCTTTCATGATGAACCTGATCCTTTGCAAGGTATATAACACTCAAACTATCGCAGTACACTACTGCGTGATCATGATGCAAACCAAGATCACCGATTAGTCCTTTCAACCAGATTCCCGCTTTAGCAGCTTCTGTCAATGCCATATACTCTGCCTCAGTTGTAGATAAAGTCACCGTAGGCTGCAAAGTAGCCTTCCAACTCACAATAGAACCACCCAAAATGAAAACATAACCAGTCATTGATCTTCTACTGTCAACATCCCCAGCATAGTCAGAGTCAGAATAACCAGTCACTAAGCATTACATCTCATTCCCATAAACAAGACCAACATCAGATGTACCTCTAAGGTAACGAAAAATCCTCTTCACAGCCTGCCAGTGTTCTTTTCCAGGTTGGCCCATATACCGACTGACAACACTAACAGCATGGGCGAGGTCAGGTCTAGTGCAAACCATAGCATACATTAAGCTACCAACTACACTAGCATAAGGAACGCGGGACATATATTCCTTATCAGCTTCATATTGCGGTGAGAATTTTGAGGATAAGCGAATATTAACAGCACTTGCGGTATCTATAGGCTTCGCTGATGACATACCAAACCTTGACAAGATCTTCTGAATGTAACCCTTCTGTGACAAAAAGAACTTCTTCTTTTCTCTTTCCTTATAAATCTCCATATCCAAGATTTTCTGGGCAACATCCATATCTTTCATTTCAAACTCAGCACTCAGCAGATCTTTCAACCTCTGAATGTCAAGATTTCAACTTAGCAGCTATGAGCATGTCATCTACATACAGAACCAGATAGATGATCGAACCATCTTTACACTTGTCGTGATATACACAACAATCATACAGACTTTTGTTGTAGCCGAGCTCAATCATAAAGTTTTCAAACTTCTTATACCACTGCCTTAGAGATTTCTTCAGTCCATATAAGGACTTCTTCAGCATGCAAACAAGTCTTCTTTTTTAGGCACTAAAATCCTTCTGGTTGGGTCATATAAATCTCTTCATCCAATTCTCTATGCAAAAAAGTTGTATTCACATCTAGTTGCTCAAGTTCTAAATTCTAATGTGCCACCATTGCTAGTAGCACCCTGATAGAAGTGTGCCTGACTACTGGTGAGAAGATCTCATTATAGTCAACACACTCCATCTAAGTGAACCCTCTTGCAACTACACGAGCTTTATACTTTAATCCCTCTGTAGACGATATTCGTTCCTTTTTCTTGAAGACCACTTGCAAGTCACAATCTTCTTTTCCTTTGGCCGTTTGACTAACTCCTGATTCTTATCCAGAGACTCCATTTCATCACCCATTGCATCAAGCCACTTTTCTGACTCATTACATGAAACGACTTCTTTATAAGTAGACGGTTCATAAGTGTCTACCTCTTCAGCGACCTGCAGGGCATAATCAACCATATCTAACTGGAGCTCGAACACTGGTTCTTCTAGCTCTATCAAGAGCTATACTCGGATTTCTGTTTCCATACTAGAAGAATGACCAGTGGTATCAGTTTCTGTAGTAGTATCTGGCTGATCAAGCAAACCTGGCTGATCAGTAGGCATATATGGCTCATCTGTAGCATGTTCTTATAATTCTCTACCTTGGTGATGTAATTCATCTCTATCTGAACTGAATTCCAGCTCCATTTGTTTACCACACCACTATTTTTCCCTACAATTGTGGACTGCACAGTGGAGTTACATTTAGAGTTCTCATTAGAGGTAACATTTCGACTGAGGATAACTTTGTTCTCAGAAGGAGACCATATTGGGTATCCCTTAACTCCATTACCATAACCTACAAAAATACACTTCTTGGCTCTAGGATCTAACATTCTCTCACTAACATGATAGTAAACATTACAGCAAAAAACTTTTAACGAAGAGTAATCTGCACGCTTACCAGACCATACCTCGTATGGTGTTTTACTGTCAATACCTGTATGAGGCCCACGATCAAGGCATATCTCAAAAAAATCAAAGAAAGGCGAACTAAAGCAAAACAATCATAGTTGTGCAAGTTGATATTTACCATGCTCTTTGGCAAAATTTCCAGTGCTTCATCCACGAAGAATCGCTAAGGAAGTTAGAGCAACTTCGATGAACAGAGAAGAGAGCTCCTTTTTTTTTTCAAAGTTGAAAATAGAGTTGGCAAACATACTTTGCCAGTAATCGACATCTGCTTAGCTTGCTGGTGAAATCACAGTCGTCCATGTGGGTAAAGATGGACCATCGAATGAAGATTGGGTTGTGTTTACTGGGCCATGTCGAAATGCATCTAATAATTTGAAGACCTAAAATTAACAGTCATTTTATCCCTAGATATTATTTTTTAAATGTTTGTGTTGGATGGCCATAGTGCAATTGATATGTGTTTAACAACTAAATCATAATTACTTGTTTTCATGTGACATGTATGAAGTTATTGGTTGCTGGTGGCTGCTTTTCTTATACTAGATAAAGGAATGAACTTTATTGTAGTTGGGTTTAGGAAAGGGTTGTTGGGTATGAACATGGGTTTTTGACTTATGGGTCATATTGGACGTACAGATCCACTCCAATCGGTCAGGAGACCCATTCTTGGTGGAAAAGATCCAAAATAGGGGTAGTGGGTGGTGGAGACTCATGCTGACCACTACATTCTAACATAACTCTTCCTTGCCCCACATACTTGTCCCATGTCCGTATTGACATTAAAAAGGTCTCCAATACACTTTTCAAGGTGGTGCATATGCAAGTTGAGCTAACGGCCTGCCCCTTTGAGTGAATTGTGAACTTTTTCTTGTGAAAACGTTATTTAGTGTGCATGGGTGAGAATAACCGACAACGATGATTCAATATGTTTACCACATTAATGATTGTCATAGTGATAAGCTAGGAACGTAACATGTCATCCATCATGGGCGAGCCACAACGCTTCTTGTCTGGGTGACCCTGGTTTTTACTTATTGGGCCACAACTTGCTAAAAAAAGGATCCAAATTGGTCCAGTTTGTCTTTGATCGATGATGCACCATCCAAAATGGCTCATAAGCTCAAACCTCTAAAAATAGACGAAACAAATATAAATGGGGCGAGATAAAGTACGATTTAGATAATGTATTCGATTAATTTAATCCAATCAAAATAATTAAACATGGAAGATTTTTTTTGTAATTTTCCAAGACTTACCCAATTTTAGGCTAGGTTATACCCTTTGTGTATGGTGCATTCATTAACGAAGGCTTTATCACTCATTTATTCTTGCAAATCTAATTTTTTGCTAGGAAAATGCTAGGTTATCCATAGTTTGTTCAATGTGGAAAAAAGAGGCAAGCTGGAACTCACACGTGTTGGGGCTATGAATAAACACTCATTTTGGAGCAATATTTGAGCAATCTGAAGGGGTTAACGAGTGACTCCCATTTTTTGTAACAAATCTAGCAAACAATGATTTTTGCTCTATTGTGTTGGCTTGTGGGAGGACAGAAATAAGGCCTTGCGCGATGAACCTTTCTAAGCAGCAATGAGTTGAATAAAATGGACAACTCAGTATATCGAGGAATCGGATGTTGATAATCAAAAAGTTTTTTGGCTTGTAAATCCTTGAAGTGGTTCGTATTCGTACGAGGGTGGTGGAACATGAAGACCGTCCGAGAAGGGAGAGTTCTTATTGAAATGATGTAGCTTGTCTCCCTAATGCTTCTCGAATTAGTTCTTAGGCAGTAATTTGGAACAACAAAAGCGATCGTGTGTGAGCAATGTGAGACTCAAATTTTTTTATGGGGTTGGCCATTGCAAATTCTTGTATTGGATTCGGGGATGAAGAACGATTTCATTGGTTGATAGGTTTTTAGACCGTAATATGAGGTCTTGTAATCTTAAAGAAAACTAGAGTGGCAATAACAAAATTATAAGGTTTTATCCAACTTTCACCTCAAACAAGACTTTCTTGTCTCTCCCTCCATCCACACAAAGTTAGTGAAAATGTTATTATTATTATTTTATATTAAAAAAATAGTATTTCAACTCATTGAAAGTTTCAACCTGTCTATATGAAATTATCTTAAATCTAGTTTTCACACTTTGGATAATTTATACTACAGGTTTTAAATCACAACATTAAATTTCTATCACACACTTTATGCGAATGTCACAAAGGTTTAATTATAAACTTTGAAACTTTTACCTAGGGGTACACTCAAAAACCAAAAAACCGAACTGAACTGAACCAATCCAATCTAATGGACCGGATTGGTTTTTAGCACAAAGTTAAACTTATTGGTTTGTCATTTGAAAAAACTGAAAATATTGGATCGGTTCCAATTTTCGTTTTAAAAAACCAATAAAAATCGAACCAATCCAATTCATCTTCCTTCCATTATTTAGAAGATTTTATAAAGTTTTGAAGATAATCTCTTATTGTAACTATTTTTTTTTATCCTTAATATCAATATATTTTCCAAGTAACTTTTTCAAACTTTACTTTTTTTTATATTAGTTGACATTGTCTATTTGAAACTAATTTTACGAAAGAGAATCGGATGCAAGGACCGAACTTGTTAATGTTTAGATCCTTCTCGTTCATTGACAAGATAAATGAACGAACCATCAAAAGTAAATCACTTTTATATTGGGATACATAATTTTTAAAGAGTTGACAAAAAAAATTGGGCATTGGATCGGGTCCAAAACCGAACTGAACCAATTGAAAACCTAACTAATAGTTCTATACTTTATTGGAAATTGGATCAGATCCATTTTTTGAAAACCGAAGATATCGATTCGGTTGTCGGTTTGGTACAAATCCGACAAAAACCAAATTGAAATTACCCTTACTTTTACCTTTAAACTTTAGACTTGGTTAAAAAAATTTCCTCTAACTAATGTTTTATGCATTAGCTATTGCATTAATTTTACATAGTTAAAAAAAGTGTATGATTTGTCATAGAAATACAAATAAAGAACTGATCTCAAACAGTTTTACATAGGTAAAAATGCTAATCAGAACATAACTATAAGGATATTGTTAAAATCATTCAGATATGTAATTTGCCTAATGTTTTACGCATTAGCTATTGCATTAATTTTCATTTTATACTCAAAACAAGTTTGCCAAGGATGTCTCTACAGCACTGTCCAAAGAATATGTTTTTTTTTTATAGTTTAAGTAGAAATAATAAGTTCATAAGGGGGTGTTTATTTGCCATGTTTAAGTAGAATTTAGCTGAAAATTTTAAAACCTTTTCTTTAAAAATTTTCATTCAAACAAATTTTTACTAACTATTCTTCATTTTCTTTAAAAAATAATTCATATCATTCTAACTATTTATTTTTAATAACTTGTTTCAAGTCATTCATTTATAATTACTAAATCATTTATAATTATTTATTTATAATCATTTATTTTAATTATTTTGACTTTAATTCCTCTATACAAAAATCACATCCAAATAAAATTTTTAACTACTCAAAATAACTTATCAAATTAAATCTTTCTTAAATATTGTAAAATAACAGCTCTTAAAAGTTCAGATAAATGTAAATTTAAATTTTTATTTATTAATACATTGATGGAGAGTGGGCATAATTAATACATACATCCTTGCAAATAAGCCTCAAAAGGTCTTTGTTTTTTCAGATGAGAAAGATCTGAGTACAGTTTCATGTCATTGTTGGTGTGATGCTTAAAGAGTTACAATTGTTTATTATTTTAATTTTAATTTTTTTTTATTTAAAAGATTTTTCTTTTGTGATTCTTAAAGCGTTAGATACAGCTTAGACTGTACTCAAATGTGACTCTTTTCAAACGAGGGTGGAAGGTTGGTTCATAGGGCGATTAGAGGCTTGAGAAGTGGCCTTGTTCCATTTCTGAATCAGCCCATGAATGGCTCTGTCACAGCTTCCTCCATCTTCCACTATCTTCCTTGCCTCCTCCTTCAACTTCAAAGCCTTTTCCCTCAAAACTTCACTCTCCATCATCTCTCTAACCCTCCCTCCAATCTCCTGACCCTTCACCACACATTTCTGCCCCCATCCCCATTCCTTAACCCACAATCCAAGCCCAATCCTTGCAACAAGTTCAGCATTAATCATCTGGTCTCCGCCTTGCGGCCACCCCAACACCGGCACCCCATTCAGTGCCGATTCCATCAGCGAGTTCCACCCACAATGGCTCATGAACCCACCCACTGCTCTGTGCCCAAGAATCTCCCCTTGGCTCACCCAATTCTTCACCACCATTCCCTTCTCCTTCATCTCCTCCATCAGCTCTTCCCCAACTACCTCCATCAACCCCTCTGTGTCTTCCTTGTCCACCACGCTGTCCTTCACCACCCACAAGAATCTGTACCCACTCCCCACCAACCCACTTCCAATCTCCCTGATTTGCTCCCTCGAAGCCGCGGTCCGGCTGCCGAAGCTGACAAAAACAACCGATCCGGGAGGGAAGTTATCCAGCCATTTAACCAGAGATTCGCCTTCCGGGTTCTCGAATTCACATGGCAATAATGGGCCTATTGATATCACAGGCGGCAATCCTTTAACCACCATCCCATTATTGAGTGCAGCGAGAGTATCTCCTTCTATGGCGTCCATGGCATTGATCAAAACCCCATCAACGTCCTTGATTTTCAGACCATCTTGGGTAAAAATCTTCTGAAAGATGGAGTTATTGACAAGGAGGGGAGGAGGAAGCGAGGTGGCGGGAATGGAGCCGATTCCGGGGATGCGAATCGGGTCAGACATTTCAGCGAACGGGTAGTGTGCAAAGAGAGAAAGCATAGCGGCGGAGGAAGGGAAGAGCACGTAATGGGGTATGTTGAGAGTGTTGGTGAGGATCAGAGCAGAGGAAATCAAAGTGATATCAGAGACAAAAGCGGAGAGAGGGGGATGGAGGGCGGAGAGGGGAGAAGTGAGGAGATGTACAGATCGGCGAATGGCTTCGAATTGAACGAAAAAGGGGTCGTCGGAGTCGGCAAGAGGTAAGATGTGGAACTGGAGCTCAGTGACTTGGGGGAAAGAGGAGAGGAATTTAGAGATGAGATGGGACTCGGCGGAGGAGACGGCGGGGTGGGAGGTGATGAGGGTAAGCTTGGCGATGTTACGGCGGCGGAGGAGAGTGTGTGCCAGGCGGAGGAAAGGGATTAGATGGCCCATGCCGGCGCTGGGGAGCAGAGCGATGTGGGTTTGGTGGCCGGAGGGCTTATCGGAGCTTGACATTTCCGATGAGGATGAAATCTGGTTAGGGTGAAAGTGTGGATTTATTATCCAGTCGCTGAAATGAGAGATTAAAAGGTGTGGCGGTTAGAGAGCCGCTTCTTCTACCTACCACCACGCACTGTGTTTGTACAATCAAAGCAAACACTGTAAACCAATAATAATAATAATCAAAAGTGTGATAAGCTGTTTTAACAAACGAGGTTGGCTCATTATTTAAAATAATTGATCATTTTAATATTTAATATAATTATTTATTTTTAATTATTTAAAATACTTTTTTATTTTTTTAAATAATTCATTTTTAATTCATATTTTTTTTAATTAGAAATAACTATTCGTTTTAAATTTACATCTAAACAAGTTAGTCTCTAACTTTTCTATATAAAAATCAAATTAAAATGAGTATTTGACTACGAAGGTGTTTGTTTGTTGGGATTAAAATAATCTCTTGAAGTTAAAATAATCTCTCCACCAAAATGAGAGTTTAAAATAACACTTTCATTTTTGTTTCTTTTTTTTTTTAAATTTATTTTTCAACACTTTTATAATTAAATATATTTTGTAATTTTAAATTAGTAATATTTTCAAAATTAATTAATTAATTTATTTATTTTTTTGATCTATCTGATTTTTTTTTAAGATTAAATAATTGAAAAATCGTTTGTTTTTATGATATAATATTGTAAAAACATATTTTTTGAATTTAAGATTAACAATAATTTTATAACAAATTTCGTATTTTAAATTATATTTTGTTATTTAAAATTAATTATAGTTTTATAATCAACTTTATTTAAAAATTTTAATTAATATTTATACATTTGTTTACTACCATTAAGTTTAAACTAATTAATTATAATTTTTTTCTTATTTAAATAAGATCATATTTTCAAAATATGTCATATAATTTGAAAATGATAATAATTTTATATTCATTTTTTTATTCTAATTTTTTTAAAAAAATTTGTATTCATCTTAACATAATATGAATGATTCATCATTAATTCACTAATTAACATAAAATCAGTTATTTTACAAATTTTTGAGTAATTCTTTAAAATATAAAGTAAAATTCACAACCTAAATAAATTAT
>JBBMKA010005713.1:0-11176 GCA_037833695.1 Sechiopsis laciniata | reverse complement strand
GGAAATAAATATTTTAACTACTATATAATATATTTTGCTTACTTTTGCTTAATAAGACCATTATATCCTACTACTTCTTATTTTTTTTATTTTCTAGAAAATTTTTTTTTTACAAGTTTCACGTAAATATATTTTTACTATTTCCTTAATAATTTAACAGTCTATTTAATGGTAAATTTAGTCCAAATTTTTTAACTTTATTATTATTTACTTAATTTATGATACCAATATGTTTAGTGATAACTCTCAATTAGAGAGTTATTTAGTCCTCCTAATAGGGTGTTTTAATGAAAAATCAGGCATTATTATCGACATTCATTGCATAGAACCACTTATGAGTAAGGAATTAAGCTTAAAATGCATTGTATGTAGCAAGAAATCATGAGTTTTTTTGCAGAAATGTTAATGTTTGAAGCATTTATGATCGCATGTCAAGAGTCCTTATCTTGTTAAATTGTTGTCATCATTTCAGGTATTTGAATGCTGAGCAATGCCTAAATCAGAGGTGTAATGTGAAGTGAAGAAAAGTGAATTTTTATTCGAGAGTCAATGTTTGCAGCATTCGCCCGACCAGTTTCCTGCAAAAAGCTGCTGTGTCAGAAAAGCCTGTACGGGGTCCCCCTGCTGCAGGTCAGATCTGGTCGGCCCTGGATTGGAGAATAAGCCACCTTTTGCCCTAGAATCTCAGCCGTTGATATACCTTGATAACGAGAGTATATAAACACATTTTTGGGAAATGAATGGTAGAGCTGGAATCTTGGACGAGAGCTGAATTTGGAGTGCCGCTGGAAGTGACAAGGCTCCATCAGTGTTTGCAGCATTGTTTTCTGTTTTCTGCATTTCCTTTAGAACATTCTTCTTTTTACTTCTTTTTGTAGTTTTCATAGTTTACCTTTTTTTATTGTAGTTTTCGAGCAAGGATTTCTGTAGGATGCTTGTTTATAACTTGTTATAGTTCTATTAATGCATTTTGAAGTTTCTTTTATCTTCTCGTGAGTTGTTCCTGTGGATGCTTACTGTTATTTGTTATATTTAAGTTGGGTGTTTACTGTTTTATTGTTGTTTTATTTTCAGCTGCTAAAAAATCGTTATTATAAGTTCTGTTGCATGATGTTTACATCATTTCTATATTCTATTTCCTTTCCTGTCAGCATGATCATGAGCTAAATTCATATAGGTGAGGGTTCAGGGGACGAGTGTGAAATGCATGTACCGTTGGTGAGCAGGGTGATGTTAGGCTAAGACAGAATAGGCGTTGTAACTAAAACCATGTTTCGACTGATCATCCATTCATGTTTGCTTGTCTTTTCGTCTCGAGAGGGAGAAGGATTAGAGATAACCTATTCCTGTCCATTAATTTCAATGTTAGGAACTCTTACTTGTTAAAGAGGGAGGCTAGAGATAGTTACCTCGCTAGTGCGCATTTCATCGTTTTTAGCTTCGAGTTTAGATGCGAGATCTCAAGCTCGAAGAGAATGAATGCATCGTGAGGACGAGCATTTGACCACGTGTTGTACGAAGTCTGCTTCTCACCATAGCCTCACCCTTGTTTCATGCTAATCGCACTTAGCCTACCCTTAACCCGAGCCTGTCATCTCACTAGAGTATTTGCTACTGTTTCTAGCATTTCATTTTAGCACTGTCACATTACTCGTCTTTAATATTCTGTTATTAGTTCTGCTTCTAAAGTTAACAGCATCATCCATTTGCATTTAAATTCAGCATCTAGGAGTGTTTTAAGCATTTTTGTCGCACTTGCATGTTATTAAATTTATTGCTTAGTAAAAATCATCGCCCACCAAATCTTCCTTTACTTTATGTACTTGACTTCTTGATTAGCACTTATTTAGAGTTAAACAAGTCCCTGTGGAGAATGACTTTTATCTTATCACTTGATTGCATATGACCACGTATACTTGTGTGCCTATTGAATGCTTGAGACATCGTACTGTGTAAATCGATCAGATTGTTAGATAAATATTTTAGGCAGTTTCAACCGATCATTTAGTGGCACAATATAAAACTAAATTTAAAAACTAATTCAATATGATAGTTTTTGTTTATCTCAGAGGTGTAAATGACATGAATCTGAATTCTTCCATTTTAATTATTATTAAATTTAAAAACATAAAAATACTTTTTAAGATCAATCAAGAACAATTGAGGTGAATAATTAAAATTCATAAACTTTCAATTATAGATACAGAATTATTATTATTTACTTCAACCTCATTTTCAAAAAAAAAAAAATTATATCAACCACTCTTAACCACAATCCCCAAACAAGTAGTTGATTATTCCACTATTATTAACTCCAATCTCCAAACAAGTAGTTAACCACTCCATACTACCATTAACCACCTCATTCTCTTCTACTCCACTCCACACCACCTTTATGTCCAAAGAACAAACACACCCACTTAGTTTCATAGTGGAGTCAATGATGTATCTTTGTTGGATGTTTTTTCATACTACAGATGCTCTGTAGAAGGTGAACATTGATCATGATGTGGACTCCTTAGCTTGAAAATCATAGTCCATATCTTTAGTATTATACACAAACATATTCTTTCATTGTTCTCTTACGATACTTGAGAATGTTCTTAATTGTAATCCAGTGATCCAATCATAGATTAGACTGATATCAACTGACTATGTCTACCACGTAGCATATGTCAAGACTTAAAAATAAATGCGTACATCAAACTTTCTGATTTCGAAGCGTATGAAATCTGTTTCGTTTCATTAATCTCTTGAGGGGTCTTAGGACATTGGTCCTTGACAAACTGATTCCATGCCTAAAAGATAAATGACCTATTTTGGAATCTTACATCGCATATCAGATAAGCATCTTGTTGATGTATAATGCTTGAGACAAGCCTAGTGTTCTCTTGTACCGACCCCTTATATTTTGGATCCTAATGATGAACATAACGTTACCCAAATCCTTCCTATGTAATTGGTGAGCTAGTCATTGTTTGATATCACTCAAGAATCCTATATCATTCACAATGAGTTGAATTCCGTCAACATATAGTATGATAAATTTTACCTTCTTGTCGGTGATCTTCTTATAAACACAAGGTTCTTCGATATTCTGCTCAAAGCCAAAAGACTTGACCACATCGTTAAATCTTATATTCCAAGACCTGAATGCTTCTTTCAATCCATAAATGGATTTTATAAGCTTGTAAATCTTTTGCTTTTAGTCCTATGACTCAAACCCCTCCGGTTGGTTCATGTAGATTGTCTTTTTGAAATTACATTTAAAAAATGTAGTCTTGAAACCCATTTGTCATAACTCATAGTCATAATATGAGACAATGAATAAAAGAATCCTTATAGACTTTAACATGATAATAGAGAAGAAGATCTCTTCATAATCCATTCAGATTGACTCTTACTCTCTACATTCCAACTCTGATAAGAAGAAACTTCCACAAAATGACCTCCGATGAAGCTTCATGGAGACGAAGATGGATCCATGATCTCTTGAGTCACTCACTCTCCTCATTCTTACTGAATGTAAGAACTCATAATTTTTAACTACGTTCCTTACGACATGTTGACTCTAAAAGGTTATAAAACATGCATTTGAAATTTAAAATCTAAAACTCAAATTGTTCCCGTTCTTGTTTCATTCAAATCAAATAATAAATAAAGAAGCCTTTGGCCAAGGCTGCTTCAAAAATGAAAATTAGTTAAAAACAAATAGAAGGCGTTCATGCCTAAAATAGTTTAACCAAAAACAAAGCATGTAAAGTAAAATCAATAGGATTCTAATTCTAGCATGCCAAAGAATGAGAAGAATAAATCTTTAAATAGAAATATTTAGAAGAGGCTAAGCAGTAAGCTTCACCCATGATCTCTCAAGCAACTTCCTGCTAACCATTTTGATCTAGTCTATGATTACCTCGTGGAAACCACAATAAGGGTGAGTATAAAAGAATACTTAGTAAGAATCCCCAACATGGGCATAATGCACAAAGTTAGAATCCAGCATACTAAAACATACAAGTTCACTGCTCCACTAAACAAAGGCAACAGGTCATGAAGCTTGTTACATGACTATTGATAGCTCTCAAATAGAGCATAAAATAAGTTGCTAAGTTAGGCATTTTTCTAAGGTTTTTGGGACAATTGAGCTAAAATGCGAACAAAACTAATAACATTCACACACATCCACATTTAGGCATTAGAAAACTAGCATTGCACTAATATGAGTATATTTGCCACACAGGATTGAAAAGCCAAAAGACACTTTCGCATTGGAGTAGCAGGAATCTACCGAGATCCCATTGCACCAAAAAAATTAACGCATTCGGAGAATCAAGTTATCGCAAAAATCTCTAGGAATCAATTAACGGTGATTTGGGCAAAATGGAGGAGTCTAGAACATTTTAAGCTTGTCGACCACGTAATTCAGCTCTATATAAGGAATATTAGAAACCCTAGAGAAGAGTCGATTGACTGGGAGTCGGTTCACCCCGGAGATAGTCCGCTGTAGAAAACAACCAGGAGGTGCTCGTGGTATCCAATGACAAGGAGTTCATACATCAACATCAATTGCACCATTTTTCGTATCATTTTTCTTGTGTATTAGAAATATATCATAACTCATTAGACAACCTTTTTTGCAATGTTATTTTATATTTTGTTCCTTGAACTCTCGTTCATTATGTTTCACTAGATTAGGAGGCAAGTGGTGGGGATTGTGTAGAATGTATGTTAGAATTGCGTGTAAATAGATTTTATAATGTCATTTATATATATATATATATATATATATTAAGTGTGTGTTGATTAACTACCCACATACGCTAACCACTAGTGAACTCGAGAGAAGGAACTGGCAGAAGATCACAACAGGTTACGTTAGGTTAATGTGAGGTCTCTCTCATTGTTTAAAGAGTTAGGGATAACCTTACTAATGCAAGCGTTGCCTAGAAGTACGAAGAACTGCAGCGAAAGCTGAGTTTTTCATAAATCAATGAATGCGGAAGTAGTCCTTAGAACTAGGGAAGCGTGAGATCTATTTTACCATAATCGGATGATCACATCATTCGTATACATTTTCCACTTAATCCTATTTATATTTCGCATCGTAAGATACTTAAACAAACCACCAACCAACCATTGTCTATATTTCTTGCATGACTTTTAAGTTAGCAATATTAATTCTAGACATCAATCCCCGTGGAGAATGATAAAATAAATACTTATCACTTGCTGCAATTTAAACTGCCTATACTTGCGTAAAGTGCAATTCTAGAGCATAGACCATAGCAATAACGTCTAAACTTAGAATTAATCATTAGAATAAATTATTGCACAACCAGATCACACCAACTCTCTTGTGAGGCCCTTAAGACACTCACCTAAGCACAGGATACAACAGGTCATAAAGCACGTTACATGACTCTCAAGCTCAACCAATTCATCACAAATGGTGTATTGATGTCAATGGCTAGGTGAACCATCTACCTAACACTCGGTGTGTGTACGCATACATTGTATGCTACTGCAAACCAGTTAGGATAGACCTACACAAATTGACCTAGTTCAAGTCCACCTGCCTAACTCAACGAGAAACAGTGTTCACCGAGTCACGATTCTAGAGACCCTTACCAGTAACCGAGTCAGTTTTCTCACACCTATTTCCTGAAGCTAAGATCCTTTCATAGCAAGCATACGCTATGATCAGGGCCCCACTTATACGGGCTACAAACTAGGCATCGCCGAGGGTGACATGTTACTTCATATCCCTGAATATCGGGGATGGGATAAATCCTCAACGATCTCGACCTATAAGGATAACAGTACATCGTGTCCTCTACAACCTCTAGATGATGACATCTAACAAGTCTAACTAAAATTGCTACATGCTCGATCTTAATAAATCAGCTCAATATCACACAATCATCCTTGTTGGATAATACACAATCTCAACAACTAGGATTGACTTACATGCTAGCAACCAGGAAAGACATACATGTCATTCAACTATCACAGGTAACATGCAACAAGAGAACAACAGTGTATAAAAAATAAGAACATGTAACATGCCAAGACCCCATAATCCAGACATGTTTCCCAATATAATAGACAACAATCAATATAGTATGCTACGATCCCATAATCTTAGTATACTGACAGAATAGTTCACATAATATATGGCAACATATAAAATTATAAACTAGGTGCAGGGTTCACACAACCCAAGCGAGGAATCCTTACTTGAATAAAAATACATAAAAAAAAAAAAAAAAAAAACTCATTCGAGCTCCAAAAGCAAATAGGGTAAAAATCACAACTTAAACACAAATACCCATAAAAAACTATTGTACCCTAAGCTATCCAATCCAAACAATTAACCATCAGGGCTCGAAAAGATAGAGTTTACCAAAAAAATGTAAGCAAGCATGACTAGACAAAAAGTCTCACTACAGCTGCGTAGTGTGCTGCCTAGGACGTATTGGATGAACTGGTCGCACGCGGGGAGCCAGCCTCGGGTGTGGGCACTGCACAACTGGTGTTGAGGTTCACCAGTGGTGTGCGATTCGGCCGCACGCGGAAGGGTGCATGCGGCCACTGGGTAGGGACGCTTTGGGCAAGACTCGTGCTAATCGGTTCGAGACGTAGTACAGTGCGATTGTTTATGCGCGATGAGGCGCACTGAAGGGAAATTTCTGCTGCGACAGGGAATGGCTGGCTAGCGAGAGCGTTGCGTGGCCAGAGCTGGCGAGACAACATGTCATGGGCAGCTGTGTGCGGGGAATCACAACTGTGACCGGTATAGATAGCATCGGCGTTAGGGTTCTCGGGAAGGGAAGCACGATATTCTTTTCTAACTTTCTAGCTTTTCTTTCGATCTCTCAGGTTGTCTCGTATGAATTCTCAAACAACGATGCATTAGGTTACAACTCTTTAAATAATTAATTTAAAAAAAATTACAAACTTTTCGCAAAGAAACCTGAAATCACAAAAGATCCCAAAACTAATCAATAACTGCCAAGACAAAACTTCAAAAATGCCCATAATGTTAAAACTTTCAGATAGCTCAACCGGGAATCCCGAGAAAATAAATAACCGCACCTAAAGAGTCTAACAAAAAATACGGTGTGTTACACTGAAGAACTATGATAACTGGCTACAAGAAACCATATACCCAAACTTATCCAAAGGTAGAACTCTAGAGATGCTTTCACGAATCCACATGTGATGATGTGTATCCCTAAACTAAGAGAAGGAGAAAACTTGATCTGTGAGAAAGATCGACCACCCATACACTGACAAGGAAACTCCTCCATTAACCACTTTGAAAAGGGCAAACTCTTCCCACACTTGAAGACGAGCCTCCACAACAGAAGGCATGCCTTCAAATTATGTGCCCAAGCCTCTCCAACCCTAGTAGAGGTTCTCTTCATAAGACAGAGAGAGAATCTCCATTTTTTTTTCATTTTGTTTTAGTGAGAATACTTATAAATCATTATAAATCGTTGAATAAATTTAAATAGGAAAGTTTGAGGGATTAAATTGAAATAACTTTAAAGTTTTATTTGATATAATTTCTAAATTTATGAGTATAAATAAATTTTTTCTCTTAAATTTAAACATCCATGTCCTTATTTTTTAGTAAAACTATTCGAGAACCCCACGAGATTGAATTTAATTAGTACGTTTTGATTTTGATTGGATGATACGTGACATTGTATGCTGACATTTAATCCATTCACATTTCTCTATCAAAAAAGGCAAAGGCAAAAAAAAAGAAGGCCAAAAGGAAATTAATTTATAACTTGAAAGAGTACTTAGAAAGAAAAAATATATATTTTGATTGAATCTTGTATGCATGCTTTATGTATCAAAAGCTGACAAAGAAAAGAAGGTAAAAGGAAAAGAAGAAAGAGGAGATCGTGTGCACTAATTTTTCTTAATCATTTAACATAATAACTTTATTGGTAAAAAAAATAAAAAATAAAAAATAGTGAACTAACTTATTTTATTTGTCAATTTTTTTTTAATCTATTTTAATTATAACATTTTTTTTAAAAATATTTTATTCATAGTAAAATTTTAGATTTTTTATTTTTATTTTTATTTTATTTATGTCTTTTTCTCTCTCTTGAATGAAAACTATTTGCTCTACTAATTGAAAATGATTTGTGATACTAAGAAAGATTATACTGATTGAAGACAGTTTGTGACACTGATTGAGTATCATATTGCTATGAAAAATTGACTAAATACCATCAAAATATAATCAATCCAAATTCAAAATAATTTAGACAAAAATATTCTTTTCTTTCACATATCAAGTTTGGGTTCCAAATTACACAACTAACTTATCAATTTGAAACGATGAGCTTAAAAACATAGATAAATTAATCTAAACTTCGAAGCAACAAGAACGATAAATAAATCAAGAATAAGGGATGAGAAATTGACACCGAATTTATACTGGTTCTTCAATATGGCTACCTCCAGTCTTCTACTACCGAGGTTCCACTAAATATTAGGAGAATGATACAAGAGTTTCACAATAATCAATGAATGATTTCTCTCACTTTTCTCTCAAGGAAAAAGCTCACGAATCACTCAAGAAAAATACAAACTGTTCAATGGAACAAACCATTTTTGCAATCACAACACTCAAAAGAAAAAGAACTCTCGAATTTTCTATTTTCAATTCTCACACTTGCAGCTGCTCACACTCTCTCAGAAAAATTGGTTTCAATTTTTTCACTTTTATAATAAGCCTACACCACTATACTGCAAATTAAAGTTGATAGATAATGGGTCCAAATGGGCTATTCATTTATTTGGCTTCACAAAATAACAATCTCTCACTAAAAGACAAAAAAAATCAACATGTCTTCCCTGCAACAGTAGCGAATCATCTTCTACTCATGGAGAAGTCCAACTGAAGTTGTACACAACTTCAGTTATATCAACAAGAATAGTCTTGGTAAACATATCAGCTGGATTCTGACTCCCTGAAATCTTTTCAAGCATTAACAGTCAATCTTTTAAAGTTGATCTGATAAAATGGTAACTCACATGTATGTGTTTTGTTCTCGAATAAAACACTGGATTCTTTGCTAAAGGAATAACACTCTGACTGTCACAATGCAAAGTCCTTTTACCCAATTTCAAGCTAAGTTCATTAAAAATAAAAAAAAACTAAAGCCATATCATTTCTTTACTTGCCTCAGTCGCTGCAACATACTCAGCTTCTATAGTAGAAAGAGCTACTATTTTCTGCAATATCAAAACCCAGCTAATTGCAGTATCACCAAAAGTAAAAACATACTCGGTAATACTTTTTCTGCCATCTGTATCACCTACCATATCTGCATTAACATTACCCTCCAATTTAAAATTTAACTTCTTAAAATGCAGAGCATAATCAGTTGTCCCTTTCAGATATTTGAAAATCCACTTCACTGCATCCTAATGTTGTTTCCCTGAATTAATCACGTACCTACTGATAACTCCCACTTCATGGGCAATGTCCAGTCTTGTGCAAACCATAGCATGCATCAGGCTCCCTATAGTTGAATCATATGCCACTCTAGCCATATCGTTTTTGTCTTGCTCTGTAGTGGGTGAGTGCTCCTTTAGATGATTTAAAGTGTCAAGCTAAAGGAGTACTCACAGGTTTTTTCTTTTCCATGTTAAATCTCTTTAACACCTTTTTCACATATTCTTCCTGTGACAAAGTCAATATAGTATCTTTTCTCTCAATCTTTATTGCTAAGATTTATTTGGTAGCTCTCAAATCTTTCATATCAAATTCTTAAGATAATTCACTCTTTATCTTTAGAATTTCTTGTTTGTTCGCACCTGCTATCAACATATCATCAACATATAACAGTAAAATAACATACGAGTTACCTAGAGACCTTATGTAGCAACAATGATCTGCCTAACATCTCTGAAATCCATTGTTGCCCATAAAACTGTCAAACTTCTTATAGCACTGTCTGAGAGCCTATTTGAGACCATACAGGCTTTTCTGAAGTTTGCATACCATTTTCTCATTTCCTGAAACTATGAATCCCTATGGTTTTACCATGTAAATTTCTTCATCCAAATCTCCATGAAGAAAAGTAGTTTTTACATCTATTTGTTCCAAGAACAAATCTTCTTCTACCACTATTGACAATATAGTTCTAATAGTAGTTAGTTTAATTACAATAGAAAACATCTCATTAAAGTCAATACCTTCCTTCTGTTGAAAGCCTTTGTCTACAAGCCTTGCTTTATATCTCTTCCTACCATCGGGTTCTTGCTTAATTCTATAAACTAACTTGTTCTGCAAAGCTTTCTTTCCTCTGGGTAAAAACCATCTCATCTTTCATGGTCAACTCCCATTTGACAGAATCTTCAACTTGAACCGCCTCATCATAATATTCAGGTTCACCTCTATCAGTCAATAATATATAATTGAGAGTAGGGGAATACCTCTGTGGTGGTCTGATAGTTCTGCTAGACTGATACCTCTCAAATAGAGCACATTTGAGGCTATTGTAATTTGCATTATTCGGAGGATTAAAGAAAATAAGCAAGCAAAAATAGTAAATTGCGATTAAAAACCAATGGAAGTTTCATTCATTCATAATTTAGCATCACAAGCGCAGCTTCGCGATTTAAGTACAAATATTGAATAAAATATGCTAAATAATTATGCAATATAGGAATGTGCAGAACGTTTACGTGGGAAGGATGAATCAATGCGAACAGCAACCCATTCAATGGAATCACACATTTTCAAGGAAGTCGCGTTCGAAGAATCACGCCAACAAAGAAATAAATAGAGAATCAATTAAGCAATTAAGAAAACATCAATCAAATAAATCCCAGCAGAAGTCAAGAGATCTTGCATTAATGAAGATTTTCCAGCTCACCTCAACTTGCTGACCAAGTAATTCATCTCTATAAATAGCAAGAAGGAAGCCAAGGTTTGGTGAGCTGGTCGGTTGGCTAAACGCCAATCTCAAGGAAAATCATCTGGTGCTGTTCTTGGGAGCCGATGATAAGGGGGCTGCATACTTTATAACTGCACCAATTTAAACTTTTATTATTTTCTTTGGAGCAGTTATAGCTGTGAACATTTAGTAGTAGTAATAAAATTGGCTGATTTTGTCTTTCTACTTGTGTTTATTGCTATGCT
>JBBMKA010005711.1:0-11182 GCA_037833695.1 Sechiopsis laciniata | reverse complement strand
GAAGATGAAAATAAAAGGGAAAGAGGAAGAAGAAGAGAAGAGCTCCTTGGCTTCAAAAGGATGAAGAGAAAGGGTTGCGTAGAAGAGGCTAAAGAGGTTGTTTTTTTTTTTTTAGATCAGAGAAGCAAAGTTAAACGGCTGATGAAATGAAATGTGAGAATTAGATTTTTTTTTTTTCTAGACCTCGGTTTGGTTATTGGTTCTTTAATGCAAAACCGAACCGAACCAATTTATTTCGATTTTCTGAAATTTTAAACCAATCGGTCCAATATATGTATAAAAACCCGAACCGATCTACTGGATCAGTTCGGTTCGGTTCGATTATTTCGATTTTTGGATTTTCCTTGCACTCCTAATTTTAATAATTCAGCGAGAGTCAAGTTTAATCTTTGTGGATCCCACATCCAATATCTCCACGTGGCAAGAGTTAAATAATTTTTCTCATTTTTTCACATTTTTTATTGTCACAATTTTATTTCTTAGGTTATCTTGAAAATTGTCGTGTTTTGTTTTGATTGTTTTTCAATTTCAAAAGGATCCGTCTTTAATTTTATAACTTTGAGTAAGGTTATTCTAAATCATTATTTGATTGAATTTTTTGTTTTACCTTTTGATTCTTTTAATATTTCAAATTTTTTATTTTGGTTATTTTATATGTTCAATTAATTTGGTTTTTGTAACTTTAAAAAAGTACTCAAGAGAATTTGCTATTGGTCGCCAAATTTACTAAACCTATTTTATTATTAGCAATTTTCATAAATATTACATATATAGCAAAAATTTCAAAATGAAATATTTAATTCATCTTTACCCCGTTTGTTATCACCAACTCCAATTACCAGCTCTCTTTATTTTTTTTCAAAAAAAATTGGAGCTTTGTTCCCATATATTTGGGATCCAATACAACGCCTCAAGGTTCGAATTCGGGATATTGCTAGATTTTTCTAATTTAAACATTTTTGCAATCTTAAATTAGGGATGTTTAAGATAGTTGGTAGCTTCAATCAATTCGTATGCACTTTGGACTTTCTTTTTGTTTATTCCTACGCCACGACAGATAAGATTGAGAATTGACCATTAATAAAAAAAATATAAAAAGAAAAGGAATGTTACTTTTTTTAGGTCAAAAAAAAAAAAGAAACAGTGATTTCATATGAATCAATTTTTTAAAGATGTTAGATGAATTTGTTCATGGTGAGATGAATTTTTTTGAGTAAGAGTTCTTTTCATTGTTTTATTGTTTGTTTGTTTTTTTTTTTGTATATATATATTTTTTTAATATTGGTGTGTTTGTTTCTCTCTCTTCCTCGATAGAAACCTTTATAATTTGAGAGCTTGATTGTTCTTCCATTCTTATATTGTTTGAAGTTAATTTTAATGTAAAAGAACAATTTACATAATTATTTTTTGATTATGTATTTAACAAACAAAATTTTAGTAATCAAATTATTAAAATTTCAAAAATTGAGATACAAAGAAATTAGTAGACTTCAATAAGTTTGTCAAATACATTGTAGAATTCAATAAATAAAAAAAAAAAAAAAAAAAATATATATATATATATATATATATATATATATATTAATTACTTTATTTTTTAGAATAGATATTGATTACTTCATACACTATAAATTTTAAAATGTGTCACTAATTGAAGTTAATCAATAATATTGATTAAAGTCAATTAACTCTCTTGATTAAAATCTATAATGTACTTAATAAGCATAGTAGAAAAATGTTGTACAATTGGGAACAATGAATTCGACATTTGGGATAGAACATATATAATTCAAACTTCGAGCAAGTCGTGAAGTATGAAAAATTGTTGAGTTTTATCAATAATATTGATTGATTTTAATCTCAATATAAAATAACAATATATATTAGAAATCTATTTCCCAACAAAGTAATTAAGAAACAAAATTTCAATAATAAACCCATGTCATTGGTTGTTTCCTTCATCTCTATTACCATCATTCTTAGGCCTTTCGAGTAGCTCTTCTTTTTATTATTTAAAAAAATGAATAATATTATCAAGAAGATATGGGATTTTATATATCTATTATTGATTCTTTTTAACATTTGTTAAAAAAAAACTAAGAACATAAATGTAATTAAACACATACATAAATAGTTACACCATCTGTTTTTCTCAAAAAAAAAACAAAAAAAAAAAAAACAGAGGCAAGTAAAACAAACAACTGTAATGGCAATTTAGTAAATAGTTAACAAAACCGAGGGTAAGTTACATTTAAATTCAATCACTGTAAGAATTTATCGAATAGCCAAAATTTGCCATCAAAGAATCCCGAGGGAAAACTGAGAGAGAAGTTTCTAGAGAGAGAAAGCTTGAAACCGGCATCAATGGCGGAATGCAGCAGTTAAGAGGAAGAAGACAACGTCAAACTCTTCGTCGGCCAAGTACCAAAGCACATAACCGAAGCTCAACTTCTCGCAATGTTCCGAGAGTTTGCTCTTGTGGACGAGATCACCATCGTCAAAGACAAAATCACTCGCACCTCTAGAGGTTTTCTTCTTTTGATTTCAACTTCTGCATCTTCTGTTCTTACTTCGCTCAGATTTCATACACTTTCACTCGCATTCTCTCTGTTTGTTGCGTTTCTCGTTTGTGATTTGTGGCTTCATTGTTCTCAAACCGATTGACATTGTGAATTGATGTATTGAACGAAGTATGGAACCAAAATTTTTGGTTACTGTATTTTTTTTAGGTTGCTGTTTTTTGATATGTCCTTCGAGGCAGGAGGCGGATAAGGCGGCCAATGCTTGCCATAACAAGAAAAATTTGCCTGGGGTTAGTCTGTGGAATCTGGATGCTATTTTCTTAGCTAATTTTCAAAAACTAAAACGAGTTTCTTCAAATTGTTTTTTTGTTTTTGTTTTGTTTTTTTTTTTCTGTAAGTCTTTTTGTAAAAGCTGGTTTCTAGTTTTAGACTAATATATCTTATATTTAGGCTTCAAAATCAACTAATGAGGGAGTGGTGTTCATACATTATTCGAAATCCAAATTGACTGATCGATTGAAACCGACCAAATAAAGAATGATCAGTCAATTTTCAAGTATATACTATCGATATCAGTTAGAAAAATATTTAACTGAAAATTTATCAGTTAAGTTGTTCGGATAGAATGTAATTGTTTAGATTTGTTATTTAATTATTATAAAATTAACTTAAATTTAATATGTTGCAAAAAATTATTGAGCATGTCTAATTTTTAAAATTAATTGTCAAAATTTCATTAAAAAATTATATGATAATATATCTTTTACTAATAAACTAAGAACATAAATGTAATCAAACACACATAAATAAACTGGTTTGGATTTCAACGAAAGGAAAAAAAAAGAAAACTAGTTTAAAATCAAGGAATTGAGTTATTACAATTTATTTCTTCGCTTCTTTTTTTCTTTCAATGTTTTGTTTTGTTTTGTCCTTTTCTTTTGCTCATTGATAATGCTTATCAATGTAATTGATCGATGGGATAGACGTAGGCAAACGCTGTTATCGATATTGGATAACTTAGAAGTTCTAAAAGTTTTGGAGGCTTTTCTGTTTGTTTTCTAGTTTAATGTAACTTATATTTAGGCTTCAGCTAATGAGCGCTCAGCATTTCTCATGGAGGCAACTCTCTAAGCTTTTACTTTATTATTTTTTCTAAATTAATATTTTGAACTTTATCCATTTTTTTAATATTAGTTTGATTTAACTCTGCTTTAAGGAATCAAACTTTTAATTCTCTAATATGATATCCTTATGCTTTAGAGTTAGAGTGGCATGATGAAAAAACCCCGTTAGTTTGACTCTAAAAAAATTAAGCCAAAATGATTAAATTTGGGTAAATTGGTTAGGAAATAGTTGTAGAGTTGGAGGCATTTCTTGTAAAGTATATTGCCGTTTACATAGAGCGTGTCTTAATGTAGTTTGTCAATTTATTAATTTTTGGTGCCATGCTTATGAAATTATGGTAGAGTTGGCTATTGCACTAAATTAAAACTTGATGTTAATTACATTAAACCAAATAAGAACTCAAACCGAATGGGTTGGTGACGCGTTGGTTTGGTTATCTTGATTGGTGATAATCCATTTCAACTCCACAATCACGGGTTTGATCCTCAAAATTGGCATTTAGCTCTCATCTTGTTTGAGAGCAATACTACTCTCTATGTAGGGTTTATGGTCCCCCTCCCCCAATTAAAAAAAAAAAAAAAAAAAAATCAGAACTCAAACATGCATAGTTAGTTTATACTTACAGTCAATGAACCATACTACTTTTATGCTAACATAAATGCTCTTTTAGTTTATGTTTCCATTAACTCTGTGATTAAACAATGTTAGTCAAATTAACTTGTAATGTCCCTTGTTTTCTATTTAATCCAGGCTTCTAGCCCATTGCAAGTAAAGTACGCAAATGGCGAACTGGAAAGACTAGGTGCAGTATCAACTCTACAATATCATGCCACTTTCTTAATGATCTTGTATCTCATCTTGTAAAAGATTACATTATAGTATATATGGATACAGGATACTAATGGTTGATTATTTCTGAAAACAACAGAACATAAACTCTTTATTGGAATGCTTCCAAAAAGTGTATCTGAAGGAGAAGTTTCCGGTCTTTTCTCTCAATATGGAATCATAAAAGACTTGCAAATCTTAAGAGGTTCACAGCATACAAGTAAATGTAGTTTTTGGGTTGTTTTTGCTTGGTTTTATTTGAAGTTAGGAAGCATATCATACATCCGGTTGTATCTTCACCATTAGCTCTATATGTTGCTCGAGTTAAGGTTGTGCATTTTTGAAGTTTGAGACGAAGGAACAAGCTCTTGCAGCACTTGGGGCAGTTAATGGAAAGTATAAAATGGAGGTATGTAAATGTTTTTTGGGAAAGGATTAAGTATTAATGTTTTGGGGAGGTCAATAGTCAGTAATTATAGTATATGGACATTGGAATTGGCCATAGGTTAAGAGGAAGGTTTGTGTTTTGTAAAAGTAAAAGAACAAGAAGTTCTTGGAGAGCCCAGCCCTCTTGAATAGGCGGAGAAATATTAGTAGTATCCCATATCTACCATTTACCGTATATTTTCAACTGTGTAAGGTAGTACCTCAAACCATGGATGCATCAACCATTACGGGTTGGCTTAGTGGTCAAGAGAGGCATAAAGAACCAAAAAGTTATGGATTATCCATAGTGGTCACCTACTTAAGAATTTATTTTCTACAGGTTCCATCGTCATCCAAATGTTGTAGAGTCTGACAGGTTATCTCGTGAGAATAGTTAAGGTGTGTGTAAGTTAGTCCAGAGACTTACGGATCTTTTAAAAAAATAATAGAGGCATCATGGATTTGATTGTGCATTTTTTTCTACTCAGGGATCCAGTGTCCCTTTGGTTGTTAAATGGGCTGACACAGAAAAGGAAAAGGCAAGCTCGAAAGGCTCAGAAAGCTCAATCACAGGCCTCTAATGTGCTTAATGCAGAGTCCCAACATCCTTCACTTTTTGGAGCCATGCCACTGGGTTATGTTCCGCCATATAATGGTTATGGTTATCAGGTTAGCCTCACAATGGAATATTATTAGGCTTCTTCTTCATTATGTATTGTATGTGTCATGTGCTAGTTTTTTTTTCCCCATTTCTTTCTATCTTTTATACTATTGTGGAGGTCTGTGTTGTCCTTATTCCTTTGGTTGTCATGTACTCTGAAAGAAAAACATTCAAATCTCTTTTAAAGTTTAGGGGTTACTAATGAATATTCTCAATCAGATACCTGATCCAACATATTGATTTCGATTTCCTTTTCTATGTTTTTTATTTTCATGTTACCAATTGAACATTTGCATTGAATGAAGTAACAGGGTAACCTATGAATTGATAGTCTCAACTTTCTCTTTGTAGGCTCCTGGAAGTTATGGGGTTATGCCATATCACCTACGTCCAATGCAGAATCAATCCGGTTTCCCCAATATGATACCCCAATTAAACCAAGGGAATGCAACACGTGGGATCCCACCCGACCTCAGCCCCGGTATGGCCGCTAGGAATTTTGGCATGCCTTGAGCAAATTGCTTTGGTTCGTCTGCCTACCCTGCAGTTCCAGGTCTTCAGAATCCTATGGCATTCCCTGAAGGAATGATGAGTCCCAGGCTTTTGAGCAGTTCACCTGGTTCAGGGCCATTTAAAGGCTCTGGTGGTCAGATTGAAGGTAGTTATTTCTGTTCTTTTTTTCATTTTTAAATTTTTTTATCATGGTTTGGTATACTGATTGGTTTGAGTTTCTAGAAATTATGATTCACGATTTTTCTCCCTCTAGGTCCACCTGGTGCTAATCTTTTTATTTATTACATACCCCAAGAGTATGGTGATCTGGAGCTTGCTAATTCTTTTCGAGCATTTGGCCAAGTTTTGAGTGTTAAAGTATTTGTCGACAAAACATCTGGAGCTAGCAAATGTTTCGGTGAGCACGGTTGATACCTTTAAAGTAGTGACAGAATAATAGGAGGCTAAAAATTACGTTGAATGTTATGAAAACGGCAATCAATAATTAATAGAAAAACTGTAAAAGAACGTGAAAGAAAGACAGAATTTACGTGGTTCACTAACGATGTGTTAGCCACATCCACGTGCAAAAGGAGAGAATATTTTTGTTAAGAAGAGTGCGAATACAGAATGTCAATCAACTGAGACTAGGGTTTTAAGAGAATTTATATAGTGCACTCTTATAAAACTCTATTACAAAGTAAGCCCAATTACATAAAAGCCCAAATATGGAAATAGAAACCTAATTACATATTTCGTCTAGGTTTTGGGGGCGTTGCCCCCACCACAGGCCTCACCTGTGAGCTCCGACTTGCTGAATGGGCAGCAAAACCTCCAACTAAGTAATCATGGAACATTAAACAGTTCAAGGCATATCTCAACATTGAAGATGAAAGTATTTTGACCATTCTATTCTAACCTTGTTCCATGTATAGGGTTTGTTAGTTACGATTCGGTTGAGGCCTCCGAATCTGCGATTAGTATGATGAATGGATGTCAATTACGTGGAAAGAAACTAAAAGTTCAGCTGAAGAGAGACAACAAACAGAGTAAACCATTTTGACTCAAATGTCATCAAAGACAGAGAAGTTGTTGACCACTTGCTTCCATGATCAGATCATAAGATGGACTAAGGACTGTATGTAGCTAAAATTCTTTACTCCATCCTGCCTGTGATTGCATCATCAGATGAAACCAAAGATACTTGTAATTTATGTATATCTTAGAATATTAAAATTCTTTAATTGATTCTTCATGGACATCTGTTGACTGTAAAATATTACAATTTAATTATAAATGATATCCTGATTCTTTTAGGTTTATTCATTTGATATTTGTTGAATTCGATGCTTCTGGTTTCTTGTGTTCTTTATTCTTTTGTTCCTTGGAGGATTTTCTTGCGTTTGCGAACTTGTTGATTCTGGTTTCGGTTTGTCGTCCTTAGAACAGTTTCTATTGAAGCATGGCATACCCCATGAGCTGGAGCAATCATCGATTCATTTCTTCATTTTCTCAGCATTTTTTTTCGTATATCTGTAAGTGTCTGAGTCAATTTATATGCACCTTGATTATTTCTTTCCGTTAGGAATAATTTTCACCAGGAAAATAAAATGACTCATAATGGCTGATAACTCATGAAAATGAAGTTCAATGCATCATGATGTATTTTTGTGCTTTTCTTTGTTTGTATAAAAAACTAAAGCCTTTGTATTTTTGTTTGTTTGTTTTGTTTTTCTTTTTGCTGGTTATAAGTACTTTCAATGGTAGGTTGGATTTCATGATTCTCTGTTAGGAAGAGATAGAAACCCTCTTGCATGTAGGAATTGTAACAAACAAACATGATGTATAACATATGAATGTTTGACAACCGTACCTCCCACTCAATTAAATTTGTAATAAATTTAATTTCTTTGTGGGAGGGACACTTTCAAATATACTACAGTTAAAATATCTTTTTGGTCGTTAAATTTTGAATTTTTGTTCAATTTTAGTTCATGAATTTTTAAATGTTCAATTTTAATTTTTGAATTTTTAAGTTAGTTTCGGAACAAATGTCAAATTTTAATTTCTAAACTTTTTAAAATTTAAAATTGGTTTCTGTGATTAATTTAAAATTAATCTTAAAGAAAATTAGTTCAATAATGTTAATAATTTTAATTCAAGTAAAGAAAAATAATTTTAATACAAGTAAAGAAAAAATATAAACATGTTTTTAAAATTTAAAGAGACATGGTAGTTCTTTAAAGAAAAATTAATAAAAAAATTTCCTTTTTTTTTTTTTTTTTTTTTTTTTTTTTAAGTCTAAAGATTAAAATTGAACAATTAAAAGTTGGAATAAATTTAAAAGTTTAAGGATCAAAATGAAACAAACAAAAAATTTAAAGAACAAAATTGGACTTTAGAAAGTTTAAAAACCAAAATGGAACAAAACTCTAAATTTAATAGACCAAAAAAACTGAAATATTTTAATAACTTGAAGTTAACTACTATATTAGGTCAATTAGGATAATAGCTTAGTGATATCAATGCATGTCGAATATCAAAAAATTATAAGTTTCAATTCTTTCATTCCAATTGTTTTTTAATTCAAACAAAATATATTAGTTAAATAACTTTTTTGTTTTGTTAAAGAACTGAAAAAGTAATAGGAGAAAATTTCAAGTGATTTTTTTTAATCATTTTAGGTAAATTATTTCACTAGATTAAAAAATATCATCAAATCTCATTTAGCTCAACTGGTAGATTAGAAGACTCTTATCCTTGTGGTTGTGGGTTTGAGTCCATGGTGGGCATTTCTCATTTTGTTTTAAACAAATTGGTTGCAAGTAGCAAATTACAAATTTCCCTCTCAAGGTAGTATCACTTTAAATTAACTAATCTTAAAATTGGATCTCAATTTTATTTTTTTAATAGTAGTACTCAGCGTAAATTTAATGAGTTTTGATACAAATAATAAATTTTTAATAGTATGTACTCGCGTAAATTTAATGAGATTTGATACAAATAATAAATCTGTGTTTTCTTATTTTATTTTAAAAATAAATCACCAATATTAGGGGAAAGTTGTTGGGGGTAGCTAATTATATTTCTATTTTAATTTTAGCAACTTTTTAAAATGATTATTAGAAGAATAACTCATCTATTTATAGATGTCCCTCAATAAATAGTATCACTTTAAATTAACTAATTTTAAATTGAATCTCAATTTCTTTTTTATTTTTTACTGAAAATAAAAGTGTAAATCTAATGAATTTTGAGATCATATTAGATAAGATGATATTTCATTTCAAAATCAATTGATAGTGCAAAGAGCAATGCCTACTTATTTTATAAATTTTGGGAGCACTCTTCCCTTTTCATCTTCAATAGTTATTGAACTGATATATCTATGCATTGTAATTATTAATTATATTTTAAAGTTCAATGTGAGTTTCCTTGTTTTTAAAATTGATTTTAATCAAAATTTGGAAAAGCACATTTGTATGTTTTAGGTTTGGACTTTAGTTTCACTTTAGTCTCTATATTTCAAAATTGAACACTTTTACCATGACACTTCAATAATATTAACTTTTTTTTTTTTTGAAATGCCAACAATACTAACTTTTAGTCCCTAAAATAACAAAATCTTATATTTCAACAATGCTAACTTTTAATCTCTAAGATAACAAATCTTAAGTTACATAAAATAATGATTAGACTACTTATAAATTTCAATATATTAATGAAATAATTATTTTAGTTTTCATCATTTTTTGAACATTATTAAATTAAATTAAAAATATTTTTTTTTGTTAACCAAAACAATAACTTAATGGCGTCAATAGAGATTTGTTAATTTTTTGTACTTAAAAATTGTTTATTTATTGTTATTAAAAAAAATTATGTCAATGAAAAGAGAACTTTAACAGTATTGTATATAACTTAATAATCATGCATTTATATATACAAATTTTTCCTTTCCCAGATATTTTATTTTATTTTTCTTTTTGAAACTTTTTCAAATATTGTTAATTCAATTTTTTTTTTTTTTTTTTTAGTTTTAAAAGTACTATAAAATGCATTTAAAAAATGGTTAAAAATGGTTAGTGATTGAATTTTTATCGGAAGTGCTTTTGAGTTTCATTGACTAAATCAAAAGCGACAACATACATGCGTCCAGATGTTGCCACGTGTTAAACTGACTGCGACCGCTTGAATGCATGCCGTACACGTGTAAGAAGAAAGCCAAATGACAAAAATGGGCCGTTTTACCAGCCCTTTGTTTTTAATTCTAAATACCATGGACTCATTTATATCTAAAACTATTTTTGAAGGTAAGAACTAAAATTTAAATTAAAAAAAGAAAAAAAAAAGAGAGAATAGTTATTACAACCCTAGTCAAAGCTAAAAATATTAGGAAAAAAAATCCGTGGAGTTAAAAGAATTCACAATCATTTTAATCATTTTTTTTAATATAAAAAAATGATTGTGACGATAAATAATAAATATGAATTATAAATTGTAGTATTAATTTTGTTGTGACAATAAATAATAAATATGAATTTGAAATTTATAGCTAGGTAATCAATAATTTATTTATTATTTCAAAATTTGACATCAAATTCAAATATTTGCATGACTTAATTATTTAAATGAGTTATAATTAGATATTAATTTTTAACAATAATATATATATATATATATATATATATATATATATTATAAATTCTTAAATATTAATTGATATCTTATTGCTAAACTATATTTAATTGGCCAATTAATAAAGTTTTAAAATGATCGAATTTTACCGAATGGATCGGTGGTGCAATTGGTTATGTGGTTTGGTGTTAATTCATTTCCACTCCATAATCACGAATTCAATCTTTGAAATTGGTATTTATAATTCTCTACCCGCAACTTATACTAAAAAAATGATCGTTTTCTTCATTTACTTCTAAAAAGTGGTTATGTTGGTCTATAGTGCAAAGTCGGCATAATAGTTTTTTTTTTTTTTTTTTTAAATGGAAATCAACACAATAGTTTTATACCCAATGAAAATTTTATAAAATAAAACTTTGACAACTACAATAAATTTAGTATTATTAAAATGAAAAATTGTAATTCACCAATATTTTGAGTCACAGATCAG
>JBBMKA010005710.1:0-11185 GCA_037833695.1 Sechiopsis laciniata | reverse complement strand
ATTAAATTATCTCCTACAAATTTTAGAAATATGTTAATATTTTTTCTTTATTCAATTAAAATGATTAACAACATTGACCCAATTTCAATGAGTGGGAGTTTCAAACCTATAACTTTGAGTTATTATGTCAAATTGCTTCTTTTAGCAAATTTAAACTTATCATAATGACCAATTTACATTTATTTTTTAAAAAAATCTTAATATAATATTTAAGTTATACTTGCACCCCAAACACCGACTTCTAGTATATCTCTCTTTTATACCTGCACCTCAAACACCGACTTACAATACACCTCTCTGTCATGCCTTTACTCCAAACAACGATTTTCTATATTTTATACTACCCTACAAAATTTTTACCATACTATCTTGCAAAATTTTTACTCAATAGCCAAACACCCCAGAAGTAATTCCCTCTCCAACTTTTTTTGTCCATGCACCCTTTGAGTAGATGAAAAATCTAAAGGGCTATTTGTTTGGCATATTTAGGTAGGATTTATTAATTTTCCCTCGAAAACTTACATCCAAACGAGTTTTTATTAATTTCTCCTCATTTTTACTTTTAAAAATAACTCTCATTTCTAACTATTCATTTTTAATCATCTATTATAACTACTCAATTATTTCTAACCACTCATTTTTAATCATTCATTTCAAATCAATCAAAATAACTCATTTTTAACCATTTATTTTTAATCATTTCTTTTTAACTACTAAAAATAACTACTCATTTTAAATCTACATCTAAACAAGATTTTGACTCTAACTCCTCTACACAAAAACTACATCCAAACGACTTTTTGGCACAACTCTCAATTTTTAACTACTCAATATAACTTCTTAACCTAAATCCTACCTAAATATGTCAAACAAACACCCCCTAACGTCATTTGATTATTATTATTATTTTTTATCAACGGTCAAATACTAAATATTTTTATTGAAAGGGTTAGTGACATGTTGTTCAACACCACGGTTACAGTTTCGGTCTTGAAAATTGATATTTGACTACCACTAGTACATTTTATGTAATAGTTTATAGTGTATATTGAAACAATTGTTGAGTTTTTAATGGTTATTAGAGTTGAAATAAGGAGTTTTAATTCTCAGATTAATATATAAATAACTAAATAAAGAAAGAAAAGAAAATCAACAAATGTATAGCATTGTAGTATCACGTACGATTTTGCTTGTTTCAAATAAAAAAAGTACTATTTTTCTAAAAAGAGTGGGATCATGTAAAATTTAGGTTAAAATATTATTTTAGTCTCTCGACTTTCATCTTTATTTCATTTTAGTCTTTCAATTTTTAAAAGTTCAATTTTAATCCTTCAACTATGATTTTTGTTCTATTTTAATCCTTGGAGTTTCAAATATTTAATTTTAATCCCTAAACTTTAATATTTATTCTATTTTAGTCCCTTACATTTTCAAAGTGTTAATTTTCAGTTAAAAAAATAGAGTAAAATCAAACCTCATCCCTCAGGTCCAATCTTCTTCTTCATCCTCAAGTTCTTGAAATTCCCATCTCCAAAACCTTATATCTAAAGATGGGAATTTAAATTTTGTGAGATCGGAAGAAATGCAGGAGTTTTCGTTTCCGATTTGAAGTTCGTGAAATCCATGGGAATTTAAATTTAGTTTTTTCACTGGCTACCCTGACTCCAAACATGCCGTCATTGTCATTACTGATGTTGATCACTGCAAGTAGAAAATAAGAAAACATACCTTTTTAGTGATTTGAGGCATAGTTACTATTTGATCTCTACGTTTCAAAATCAAATATTTTAACTTTTTATTTCGATAATTCTCAACATCTGATTTTTATGTTAAGGAAATCATCTTAGTCAACATGGACTACAATTGAAAATTATTCAAATGTCAATAATCCAATTGTTTGATTTGAAAACATAGTGACTAAATGTAAACTCCACTTCAAACTTAGGAATTAAAAATATACTTTTCTCTAGAAAATATTACAAACATCTGGAACACAGAGAAAAACAATTCCAGCAAAATGTGCATTATAAAGAAACAAAACATTGGCGTTAACAACTTCTTCACAAAATTTACAATGCGCGGATTCAAGAACGTGTGAAGAAAATGAGACTTTTTGGAGCTGTTTTGAATATGATAGTTGTTGTCTGATTTTGTTATGGGGCTATGGATTTCATATGGAGAGAAGATGAAAGGTGTCCGTTGGATTTAGGACAAAATTATCGACGGACGAGATTTGATGAACATATGATGAAATGGCGGCCATTGGATTTAGGACAAAGGTAGTATATGGCTAGGATTGAATGAATATAAGATGGGAAGAGTTATGGTTCAAAAGGAAACAATTTGAAAAAGAAAATCCTTTTTTTTTTCATAGGCGATTTTTCTTCCAATCTTCATTTGTCCATATCTTCTTCATTTCAACTCTGATTTGCATGATTCAAAATGCGTTGGAATCGTCTCTTCAAACTCTACATAATTAACACTTAAAAACTCCAAGAATATCAGTAATTAAAATTCAGGTTTGTTATCATCAAAACATTAATTTAATTTAGCTTGTGCCAAATCTCTTTCGGGTGTGTTTGGATAAGAATATATATATATATTTAGTTTGACTGAGAATTTGAGGATTCGAACTCATGACCTTTTAGTTCATGAATCTACACTAATACTACTGAGCTATTGCTTCTATTGGATAAAAAATGTTTGAATGAATACTTGCACGAAAACCATGCTTGGATAAAATTATTTGTAGGTGGGGTTGTAGGAAAAAAATTGTTTTGTGAAGCAATGGTAAGAAAACTTTATTCGAAAAAGGTTATTTGGAGGAGAAGTTGGGGTGAGGGTTGAATGTGGAGTTCAATACAAATTCTTTCTGCCATAAACAAATATATGGTGAATTTCAAGTCTTTTAACTGATGCGGAATAAAAAAACTCTTGATAGTGTCCATAATCTCCTCAACTCATCTCAATCAGCCACCAAAACATGCTCCAATTTTCTTAGAAAAATGTTAATACAAAGGATGAATTTCGAGAAAAACTTAGTAAGGAAAACCTTTTAAATGGTATTGCATGAGATCAATCTATGCTTAATATTAGAAATAGCATAGCAGTTCAAACAAACAAGTCACAAAGCAAACATATAAAACGATAAGTAATCCAAACAAATAATTAATAACTTACACTTATAATTTAAAAAAAAAACTCTAACAAGCATCTAATCCTAATTAAATGGGATATGACCCTCTCATAAGAGCCAACAAGCTTGAATTGTAAACATGTGTGATATAAACTTTCCCATCGAGATCTGCTAGCCCGGAATATAAAAGAATAAATCATGAATCAACGATTCTAAATAATCAACATAGACCAACAAGTCCTATATAATCAATAGGAAAATAAATAAGGACCAGCAAACTCACTACTATACTTCATGTTTTAATCTCAAACAAAGTGTTTAAGCATATCATACCGATGTTCTTAACTCTTCTTCCTTAAAATTACGTGTTTAATTACAACTCAATTAACCCACCGAAAACATAACCAATTCTATTGCGAAAATACTATCTCAAATCTCATGAGTTAATATTCTTCAACTCAATCACTTAAATTCTCCTAACTACAATACTCCTCATGATTTCTTCATTAAATTTCAATAATACTTACTCTCAAAATCTAACGCTCATCCTTAAAGGTCCTCGATGAACTTAATTAAATCCAACAAATTACTACGTATCAATAACTGTAGTATGTAACGACCAAAACTGGTCTTTCACATCTCAAACTAAGTTCATCTTTCATCACTATTAACTCTTAACTTCAACCATTCCATATAATTCTATCAAAAAAATATTATGAGCTTGAATGAACCTAGCTAATTTAGTTAAACAACAAAACTTCATAAATCAAACATAATAACCACATATGAAACTCTAATAAGTATATCAAGCATAATTAATTAATCATGTGAATTGCACTGCTTAAATGTTAGTTTTCCTAACCTCATTTAGTGGCTTGAAAAAATAACCGCTAATCTAGCGAGTGTCACTAAATTTAGCTTTAAATTGAAAGAGATTATTTTAATTAAGGAAGGTTTATGTTTTGATTTAAAACTTTTTTTTTTTGTTTGAAACAAAAACTATTTAAATTTTAATTCAAGAAAAAAAAACTTTGTTCAAATTGATAAACTTTATTATTTTAAACACCCAAAATAAAATACAATCCCAATATTAAAATCTAGAAAATATGGGTCATCACATGTAAGCTTCATTTAAAAAAATCATATAATTGTTCATTAATTTTTATGGTTTGATAAAACGTTATATTAGTCATTTTTATTTGTAATTACTAAAAAATTAAATATGTGACAATTAATTATCCACATATTATTGATATATTTTTATTTTATTTTATTGATAGGTACAATTATCATTTTATTTACATATAAATAATTAATATTCACGTACTTAATCATTAATAGCTACTAAAATAAAATAATTAAGTGTTATCATAAGACTATCTTCTCACTTTTAAAATTATATGAACTTAATTTTAATTTCTTAGAAATATTATTTAACCATCTTCGAGGGACGATACAATTGGTCGAAGGCACGAATTTTAAAGGTATATTTATTTAAAGAACTTGAGTTCAAAACATGTAACGTTAATTTGTAGATACTTTCAATTGTGTCAATGGAGCTTCAACAATTTGATAAGACAATTTGTACACTTATTTTCCAAAGGTCAAGTATGTACTTAGTTTTAACCCGAAGAATAAGCAATACAAAATTTTCAAAATAGTCGGAGACGACCTATCAAATTCCATGACGATTTTAACTTGGGATAGAAAAGATGCTAACTATATTGTTAAAAAATACACCATTGAAACCCGAATAATGTTCATCAGACCAGCCTAGACCAAAATTTATCTAATAAATTTCGTAGCCTCCAAAACTTATTTTTAAACTTTCAATTTTTTGTTTGATGAATCTCCTTTTTTTTTTTTTTAATGTTAAATAAAATAATGATATAATTTTATAATTTCTCATATAATATAATATTAAAACTAATTTGATAACATTTAAAACATTTGCTATATTTGTTTCTAAAAAAACAAAAACATTTAAATATAACAAAAACTTATTAAATAAATTGAAAAATTCTCTAATCCACCGCAACTTCCATGAACATTTTAAGATAAGATAGAAGTGAAGGTAACCATGCGGACTCCAGAATGTGATTGGGTTGGTAGTGTGCCGTATGGAGGATTTATTTTTAGAGTGTCAAAAGTTTCAACAATTTGATAAGACTAATTGTCCACTTGTTTTCTAAAGGTTAGCTATGGTACGATTCAAATATGGAGGATGTACTTGGTTTCAACTCGAAGAATAAGTCATACAAATTGTTTAAAATAGTCGAAGATGACCGATCAACTTCCATGACGATTTTAACTTAGAAATGATGCTAACTATAATGTTAAAAAATAAACAGTTGAAACCTTTTGACCGAATAATGTTCACCAGACTAGCGCAGACCAAAATTTATCTAATAAATTTAGTAACCTGTAAGCTTTCAATTTTTTGTTTGATGAATCTCCATTTTTTTAAATGTTAAATAAAATAATATTATAATATAATAATTTCTCATATAATATACTATTAAAACTAATTTGATAAAATTTAAAACATTTACTATATTTGTTTCTAAACAAAAAAACATTTGTTATATTTTGTAAATGTAGCAAAAACTTATTAAATAAATTGGAAAATTCTCTAAATCGACCTCAAATTTGATGGATAAAGAACTCAAGAATATTGATCATCAATAAAGAACTCAAGTTTGATGTAACTGAATAGTAGTCTGCCCCTAATAGGATTGATTTTTAGTTATGAATCAATATGATTATGTATGGATTTATTTATTATTGGCTGAACAACACTTATAGCTTTCTAATGTTTTAATTTCATATCTTTAGCTTGATGTCCAACAGTTTTTATTCCCACCTTACCAGCACTTCACAGCATCTTTCCTGTGACATTTTAAATAAAATAATGATATAATATTATAATTTCTCATATAATATAATATTAAAACTAATTTAATAACTTTTAAAACATTTGCTACATTTTGTAGATGTAACAAAAACTTATTAAATAAATATTGCAAAATTCTCTAAGTCGAAAGATCAATATTTTAAATTGGGATAGAAGTGAAGTTACAATGCCAATACGATTAAAGAATTTGATGAAGTGACAGAGGTAGTAGTCTGCCCTAATATGGAAGATTATTTTTAGTTATGAATCAATATGATTATGCATGGATTCATTTATTATTGGCTGAACAACACCAATACCTTTCTAATGTTTTAATTTCAGATATTGAGCTTCATGTCGGTTTCTATTCTCACCCTGTTCCCAGCAAAGCATTATTTCTATTGCATTTTAAATAAAATAATGATATAATATTATAATTTCTCATATAATATAATATTAAAACTAATTTGATAACATTTTAAAACATTTGCTTATTTTGTAAATGTAACAAAAATATATTAAATAAATATTAAAAAATCTCTAAGAGCCGATCAACTTCTAATAGATTTGAAGTTTGGATAGAAGTGAAGCTTACGATATCAATGGAGGACTCAAGAATTTTATGTAATGATTGGGTTGGTTGTCTGCCATAATATGGATGATTTATATTTAGAGTGTCAAAAGTTTCAACAATTTTATATGGTGTATTTATTTTCCAAAGGTTAGCTATGATACGATTCAAATATGGAGGATGTACTTGGTTTCAACTCGAAGAATAAGCCATACAAATTGTTCAAAATAGTCGGAGATGACCGATCAACTTCCATGGCGATTTTAACTTGGGATAGAAATGATACTAACTATAATGTTAAAAAATAAACAGTTGAAACCTTTTGACCGGACAATGTTCACCAGACCAGCCGAGACCAAAATTTATCTAATAAATTTTGTAACCTATAAAACTTATTTTTAAACTTTCAATTTTTTGTTTGCTGAATCTCCATTTTTTTTTAAATGCTAAATAAAATAATGATATAATATTATAATTTCTCATATGATATAATACTAAAACTAATTTGATAACATTTAAAACATTTGCTATATTTGTTTTTAAAAAAAAACATTTGTTATATTTTGTAAATGTAGCAAAAACTTATTAAAGAAATTGGAAAATTCTCCAACTCGACCGATCAACTTCGATGAAGATTTTAAGTTGGGATAGAAGAGAAGCTAACAATTCCCAATGAAGAACTCAAGAACTTGATGTACGTGACAAAGTTTGTAGTTTGCCTGAATTTTTTTTTTTTAAAGTTATGTATCAGTATGATTATGCATGGATTCATTTATTATTGGCTGAACATCTAATGTTTTAATTTCAGATCTTCAATTTGATGTCAAAGGTTGTAGAACGCCTTGAGGGCAATTACAAATATCATGCCGAACAAAATGAGTTATAGGTTGGATCATATGAGACAATGAAAATCTTTATTTGTCTTGTTTAATTGAATTATTTTAACTCATTAAGCAAATTCATGGATATCACTTTTGTTAGTTATCAAGTAATTTTACATCAATTTCCATGTTCTATTTAAAACTTTATGCTAGTTAACTACCCATTAATAGAGGATGAGCATACATCACATAGATAGTTTTGGTATTTTGATTGCCACATTGAAAATTGCTAGGAAATCTTGACGTAGATTTTACAAATACGAAGTTATTAGTCATTAGAGTCATTAAATTTGAATTTAAACTTTATTTTATTACTATAACAAATGTGAATATGAAGATTTAATAGGTCAAATTGTTACTATTAACTAAGCTCACCTACACTTTATCCATTTAGGGCTTGTTTGGCTAAGGCGAGAAAAGAGGGGAAAAGAAGGGAAGTGAGAGTAAATTATTGTTTGTTGGTAAGGAAAGAGAAATGATTGTGTAAATTGGTGTTTGGTGGGTTGGGAAGGGAAGAGGTAATTTTTTTTTTTTTTTTTTTAATAATAGATATTTAATATTTTAATATAAAATTCATAAAATATTTTTTATAAAATTTATTTTATTTATTACTTAAATGAAATTTAAAATTTACTACATTTTGTTAATCAAAATTACTAAATTAATGAAATAAAACAATTCCAATCATAAAATGGATAATTATTTTAAAATAATAAATCAAAATAAATGGATAAATATAATTTTTTATAATAAAATGAAGTTTAGAAATTCAAATTAAGATAGATGCAATAAAAAAATAACTAGTTTAATTATTTTGAGTAATTATATCTAGGATTATTTAAATATATATTTCTATTTATTTTACAAAAGATATGAATTTTAAAAAGTATGATAAATAATAAAATTAATATATATTTGTATATAAATTTTTTTAAATGCATACATTGTCGATAAAAAGTCAAATATATAGACAATTACAAATATTGTTTAAAGAACATAATATATCTAAAAAAAGAAAAAGAAATAATAATTATTGCATTTTAAAATAAAAATCTACATAAATAACATATAGTATAAATTTAATCAATTAAGTTAGATGAATGATTTGGTAAAAATTAACAAGCTTAACATTTTACTTAAGATCAAGTTTAAGATCAAATCAAATGCATCAAACTATAATTAAAAATAAAAAAAAAACAAAAAAAACATCAAACTACGAATATGTTTTAAAAAACATGATATATTTAGAAGAAAAAAATAGGTAAGTATTATATTTAAAAAAACTTTATGCTAATACATTAATATAAATAAAGAAGTTAAGGTGGTATAGTTGGTTAATGATATCTACTTAATTGAAGATAATTTTTAAAATTTAAAGAAAAAACGAAAAAAAAAAAAAAAAAGTAAAGAAAAAGAAGAGAAGCATGGAAGCATTAATTAAAAAAATTAAAATTAAAATAATAAAAAAAAAATAATAATAAACGTCGGGTTGGGCTTGGTTACGCATTGGGTTAACCCGGCGAGGTAAACCCGGCGGCCCAAACGCTGGGGAGGGCCCTTTCTTTCCCTTCTTGAGCTGATATGAGTGGGCCAAACGTCCCCTTAATAGTGTAATTTATGTAATCATTTCTAAACCCGACGGCGCAAACATGGGAAAGGGCCCTTCCTTTCCCTTCCCGGGCTGATATGAGTGGGTCAAACGTCCCCTTAATGGTATAATTTATGTAATCATTTTTATTATTAAACTAATATCTTAAATTCAAGTGACAAAACGTTTTAGATTAGATAATTTATTGTTCTCAATAACATCGACAACTTCAAAGATACAACAATGCATCTCTTTAAAGCCTTTGAAGATGTAAAGATATTGGTTCAAATAAAAAGAAGATTGTTTTAATTGAACCGGGTGAGGAAGATCGAGAACAAGAAAAAAATAAAAAGAGCAAAATTTGAGGACTTGTTGGTAATTATGGTGTACATACTTACCAACACATGAGCTACATATTTTTATTTATTTATCTTTAAAGATGTTAAATCAATCTTTTTATCAAACACTTTTTATGGCTGATGTGTTGGTAAGTACGATAAAAATCTAAGTTATGCTCAAATAAAAATAATGATTTCATGTAAGAAGCAATTTACACGCTATTATTTGTTCTTGCCTTTTCTTTTCATTATACTTTTGTATCCAGAATTATTTTGACTTGGTATCACAGGTGTTTGGATAAAAGGGATGGAAGGAATTGAGTTAATCCACATTAATTCATCAAAACTAGCTCCAAAAGCTTTCGTAATGTTTTTTTTTCAAGTTCAAGTGTAATAATTTTCAATTACATATTATATATATTAGTGAGATATACAATTTTAAATTGTCTCAAAAAACAATTTTCTATTTCTTTTTAGTACAAATTTGAGGAGGGGAACAACAAACTTTAACAGGGCACTACTACTCTCTAGTCAAATATCGATTTTCAAGATAGAAGTCGTGGTTGTGAAGCTGAAATGGATTACAACCCATCCAGTTAACTAATGCGTCACCAATCAATTCGATAAATTTTTTTAAAATCTTCAATTTTAAAATAAGATAAATATAGTATTTTATTTCAGAGAAAATTACATAAATTAGTTATGAAGTATGGTGTTTGTAACAATTAAGTCCCTAAACTTTCAATTTAATCAATCACTTCTCCTAAAGTTTGAAAACTGTTGCAATTAACCTCCTTAACTCAAAATTAAAAGATTTTCACATATGTGTTACGAGGTGATTGGATTTTAGAGTGATTTGAGATATGAAGTACTTGTTTGGAGAAGATTGGTGTTTTGGAGAGGAGATTTTGTAAAAATATTTATTTTATATTAATTTTATTAATGTAATCGTTGCATATTGATGGATCCATTTAATTTATTTTATTTTATATTGTATGGTTGAAAATTAAAAAACTTTGGATGTAACATTTGATAAGATTAGAAAGTATTGACGTACATTGCACGTGTATATATCGTATTATAATAAATTTTCATTTGTTAAAATAATACATACAATAATATTTATATAGAAAACGACTATTTTTCAAACATGTGAAAAAGTTAAATAAAATTGACTAAATTAATAATATTTATGTACATTTGTTTGTTTGTTTTTTTCTTATTACATTTATTGGCATTTGAATCTATATTAAATATATAACTTAACCTTCATACATCTTTACTATTAAAAATAATTAATCAAAGAATTTAGGATAAATCTTACTAAAAATTAATTACTAAATTTAATGATAATATTTATTTATTTTAATGGGATAATCGAAATTTCATTAATTACAATCCTTTGAAATTTCATTTATTTATTTTAATGGGATAATCGAACCACCTGCAAGATCATATAAAACAAAATAGTAATGAATTTATCTTCAAACATACATATATTAAAAAAAATAATAATAAAAAAAATAAAAAACTTAAAATATAGTTGTGCTTATTTCAAATCACAATATATCATCTTCCATCTTTATACATCTTCAAGTATTATTCTCTTAAATTACAAAAAATTGTTACAAAAAAAAAACCAATATCAATATAAAAGTTAAGTAATACACTCATGGGCGGATCACCATGGCTATTAAAAGGTTAAGAACTAATATAAATTATTACCAGTTTTCAAAAAAAAAAAAAAAAAAAAAAAAAAAAAAAAAAAAAAAAACCCC
>JBBMKA010005709.1:0-11186 GCA_037833695.1 Sechiopsis laciniata | reverse complement strand
ATATATATTACGTATGTATATATGTATGTATTTATATATATATATATGTATGTATTTATATATATATGTATATATATATATGTATATGTATGTATGTATGTATATATTTCAAAAAAAAAAGTCCAAAGTTTGCAAAAAAAGAAAGTCCAAAGTTAGATTGTGATGACTCCATTTATATCTAATACCATCATCAATAAAATTGTGATGACTCCATATATATAGGGCAATCTAAGGACATTAAAAAAAAATGAATTGAAGGCTTTCTTCATCTCTTTTATAGGAAGAAGATTCCTCGCTTGTGTGGATTATGTTGTTTTAAGAGATACACTTACAAAACTTTTAAAATTCACCATTATAATAGAAGACTGTAAGTGAGGTCAAATTTAGAGGTATACATTATTTGAATTGGGTTGGGTCAAGAGGACTTTTAAGACCAATTTAAAGTTTCGGATTGGTCAATCCTCTAACCTGTTAAATTCTATATATTAAAGCAATTCAACCTAATCTCAACCTATATTTTTTTAGTAATTTTTTAGACCAATCATAATTAGTTTAACAACAATTAGTTATAGGATTTGGAACACTTAAGTTTAACAATTTCCACTTTATACCTATTGAAATTATGACTCATTTGAAATTAGACTGGGTTAAAAAATGAAGAAACTAATTAAAAATATAGGTTAAAAAAATTAATTGCAATCTATTTTTCAATTTATTTTTAATTAATTCATATTTTCTTTTAATAATATTTTACCCACGTATTCTTTAAAGAGTAATTGCTATGGATATTCAAATCTAGAAACTTATTACAAAACTATCGAGATTTCAAAATATTTGTAAATTAATTTTTATATTTTTAATTAAAAAATTAATTTTAAATTATTCCAAACATACCCTCCACGAATTTCATGTTTTATAGTTTCCATTTTTGTAGTTTTCTATTTAATTTTTTTTATTTAAAATTATATTCCTTAATTAATGTCCACGATCTCTTAAAATTGAAACAGTCATGTGTAAAATTCTTTTTTTTATCTCATATTTTCTTTTGCCTGACATCAATTTTTATCAGTGATATATATTCTTATCAAAATGTATTGCGTTCTCTCTTCGATTTTGAACCTATTGAACAAAGAACACACAACCATTCACAATTCTCCCTTATTTAAAAAGTCATCCAGCTTAATGTTTCATGCCCTACCATTTTTTTTCCTCAATTTTGCAACAGTTAAACGAAGATTAGTTCACATCTGCAGTATTATACCCTACCCACATATTAATGCGATATTATATAATACACATTGAATATTAAGTTTTCATCAAGTTTATTTTTTGTTCAAGAAATGTATTATAAGAGTATTATATTGCATTCATTCTGACACACTAAATTAATACCAAGCAATAACATTCAAAAGAATTTCAAATTTTAAAATAATTACATAATTTTACATACGTATTGGTTAAGTATTACATATAATATTGATCGTACAAATCAACGGCATTATAAAATACTAGTGTATAAAGTTGATATTACATAATACTAGTGTATATGCTTAATAAAACTAAGAAATGCCTACATTCATCAAGTACAATATTACAAATGTATTATGTAAGTATAATTATTATATAAATATAATATACCTATTCCACAGTATTAATATAGTCATTATATGGTTGAATATCAAAACATTCAACATACTAGTGAAATATGGATAAAATACTAGACATGCATAAAAAATTAAAAAAAATATAGATTATTACGTGTAGAAGGCAAAAAGAGAAAGAACAAACAATTTGATGGAATAAACTTTAATTTTGGTATTTCACTCGTTACATTTTTTGGTTTAAGGAGATTTAGAGATTTGATCGTTGATGGAAATAGGCGAGTAAATCACGCCAATGAGATTTTCTCCCTCCAATTTAATTTAATCGGATGATTTTAATGAAGATTTTCTCTCTCCAAATTAATTTAATAAAATGTGTTTAATGAATCCAAGGGTATGAAGATAATCAACTATTTAATGTTTTTTTAATATTTTAAATGGTTGAATATCAATGCCATTTATATGAAACTTTGCTAGATGCTTAATATTTTTGCTAATTTTGGCCAAAAATCCTCTTTTTTAAATTATAAAAATAGTTTAAAGAAACTTTAAATATTTTTTTCATATTTATTTTTCTAATTAACTTTTTAGATTTTTTAAAAACTAAAATAAGGTTTATCAAATACTTTTTCTTCCTTTTCTCTCATTCATTATTCTTTCAAACAAATTTATATCCTTTATAAACCTTCAATCGTCATAGACAAGAGTTTTATTTGTGGGTTATTGATTAAAAAATATTCATTTTTATCCAAATAATATTCAACGGTATTAAAATCTTAAATTTGCATGATATAGAAGATGAAAAATAATAAGATTTTATTATAGTGTATTTGCATGATATAGAACATGAAAAATAATAAGATTTTATTATAATAGTGTATTATTATAACATATTAAAAATATTAATATTGTATTGCAGTACCCATTATATATAAATAGATTGTATATATTCTAATATTTAATATGTATTATTTGTGAATTTTTATATTACAACAAATACGTAGAAACTTAAATTTGCATGATATAGAAGATGAAAAATAATAAGATTTTATTATAATAGTGTATTATTATACCATATTAAAAATATTAATATTGTATTGCGGAACCCATTACATATAAACAGATTGTATATATTCTAATATTTAATATGTATTATTTGTGAATTTTTATATTACAAAAAATACGTAGGATCATTTATATCTTAAATAATATATATTTGTTACTTTTTTTACATAATATTATTATGTAATTATAATAAGATGTATTTAGTTAGTATTTTGTAAATATGGTGTCAAACGTGGGAGAACTTATTAATATCATTAGAAAAATGTAACGTGCTTTGCACGTGAATATATTTTATTCATATTTTTATTTATTAAAATAACAATTAGCAATATTATTATACTAATAATTACTTTTTCCATTAAGAAAATTCTGTTATTTTTAACTTTATTAAAATTTGAATATTAAATAGAGAAATCGTATTGAATCTGCTCTTCTCATAAAATAATTATAAATATAGATAAATTTAAAATATTTGTATCTATAATCATTTATACACTTTAATATTATTATAATATTCACTAACACAATATTTTGTATTATTAATACAATATTATCATTAGTATTAATTAATATGATTGCCAATTTTTTTTTTAAAAGTGACTATATTTATAATTATTTTTTAAAATTGACTAATGAGTAAATTTTGCTAATAAATAAAAAGCTGATACATAGTAAATAACTGATTAAAAAAAAAGAAGATATATAGTAAATAATATATAAAATTTAATGAATTTATACTCTAAAACAAAAATTAATGAATTTATATATCCTGTAAAATAAAAAATTATATATATTCTAAAAAAACAAAAATATGTATTTTTGTTTATTTTATAATTTTTACTTTAATTACAATACATGATGATTATAAATCATCCGTTATTAATATATCTTATTAGACTTGGCATTAAGAAATAAATACCAACTTGACTAAGTTACAATAAATTATAAACAATAGTGCTAAAAAAAAAAAAAAAATTATAAACAAAAATACAAATGCATAAAAATATACCAAAATACAAAAGTTTGCGATTTTTTTAGTTAAGAACGTCTGACGTTGTTGTATTATATGATATATTAATTTTATTTTATTTATTTTTTGTGTTAGTTTAATGTTATATGCAATACCATTCAATAATAAAACAATACAAATTTTTTTAAAAACAATTGACGTTACGTACTACTTTAATTCATTTAAACATAATTATATTATGTATTTCATTTATTCTCGTAAGATCAAAGTTAATCTACACGAGCTTTCAAAAAAAAGTTAATCTACACCATTTATAAAATTTATATTTATAATTCTAAAATTAGTATTTAGGCATAAAGAATGATTTACCAAATCGATTATTAGTGTAATGGTTTCATTGTTTGATTGTAGATCAATTCAACACCACCGTCATAGGTTTGATCCCTATAATCAGTATTTGTCTCTCATCTCTCGATATATACTAAAAAAAAGACATGAAGAATGATTTAATATTATCAAAATGAACATAAACCAACCTCTCGTATTAACAACTTCGAAGTTAGAGACTAGAGGTTCGATCCCCACCTTGTATGTTGTAAAAAAAAAAAAAGATTTAAATTTTTTAAATTGTAAAAAATCTTTTTATATTTCAACTTTTGAGATTTTAAAAAATAAATATTATTAATCATAAATTCTAAATCTTTAACAATGACACTCATTTTTTAGAATAGATTTGTTTACTTGATAATTTGGCGTACATTGTTACTCAACCTCATCAAATTAGAGTTATAAAGTTAGGGGGTGATTGGATTTTGGAGTTTAGGGGAGTAGAAGAGATGAGAGGAGAGGAAGAAGAAAAAGAGAGGAAATTGAGTGATTTAGAGAGATAAAATACTTGTTTGAAAATTTGTGTTATGAGAGGAGAGGAGATTGATCTGAGTGGATGTGATGTTTATTTTATATATATAAATATATTATATATATTTGATAAAATTAAATAATAGGTTTGATGTGATGTTAAAATTAAAAAAATAAAAATACAAAGAGTTAAAATCTAGATAAAATTTAATATAATTAAATAAGATCTTTGATGAGTTGAGAAGAAATTGAGAGGGGTTGGGAGAAGTTGTGATGTATTAAAAACAAACACGGGATGCATCTTCTCTTCTCATCTCTTCTCTTCTCCTTCCTCAATCTCTAAATCTAATCACCCCTGATTTGAAGTAAATTGATTCAATAAATTAAACATCTTGAAATATTTTGAAGATTGAAGAAACTTGAGAACAATGAATAAAAAAAATAAAGTATACCGATCTAAGTGTTGAAAAATAATGGTGAAAATTTCATTTTGATAGGAAATTTGTTGAACATTTTTTTTAAAAAAAATATTGTAACTTATAAATTTGAGCATTTCATAATGAATTATGATTATCATTAAGTTGAAAGAAAACCTTTTACAATTCTCAAAAAAAAAAAAAAAAACTTTTATATTCTCATCTTTTAATGATTTATACGGTTATTATTGATTATTAATGTTTTGTTCACTTGTATAATTACTTAAATACAAAACTTCAATTTCTCAAAAAAAAAAAAAAATTCAAAACTTCAAAAAAAAAAAAAAAAGGAGTAACGGTTGCTCATTTGTTTTTAAAGGAATAGATACCTTGCCTTTTCTTTTCAAAAGGAATAGTTTTTTTAGTTATAGAATACAATGATTCATTAGATATATAATGAAAATATAAAGTATATATGATATAATTATAATAATCAAATAAGAAAATCAGTGATCTCCTTTCAATTATTTTGCATTATAAATGATATTTTAGTCTATACCATTATATGATTCTCACCATTTATTTTAGCTACGTGGTTTTGATTTAGGGTGTGTTTGAGACAACGAGAATGGTAATGATTAAGGAGGAAATAGTAATTATGAGAAGAATAGGTAGGAGAATGATTATAGGGGGAATGATTAATTGTGCTTGGGGTGAGGATAATGATTATAAGGAGAATGATTATTTGTTAGAGATAAATGTAATGATTATGAGAAAAATAAAATAATGAATATGATGTGAGTGAAAAATAATGATGTGATGGATGAAAAGTTGTTGGTGAGAGAATAAAAAAAAAGTGATTTTTGGAAAACGTAATTATGGAAGAAATGATTCCCAGTGGCCTAAACACGAGAAATTATCTCCATTTCCATTCTTCTCCTTTATTCTTCGTGGCCCAAACACCCCTTAGTGTGGTTTAATATTGAGTTTTAATTAACTGTATTTAATTCTTTTTTTATCCATTGTTTTATTTTTATGTTTCAAAATTAATTTTAAAATTTGGGAGGCATATTGTTACATTATTTATACTCAATAATTTATTTCCTGCTAACAAATATACTTTTTTTTCCAAGGTATTCTAACAAACCTTTGGAATAAACACAACAATACACTAATAATAAAAGTGCAACAAAAAATACTAAAAATAAATCCAAATATGTAACTACACAATATTTTTTTTACAAATAGATGCTAACTTGATATGCCCAACAAACGATATTACTCAATTTCATCCAAATAAGGTCATATGATATCGCAAACAGAATTCAAAATAACTGATTCAAGCATCTCTTGCAAATTGAATTTAACATCAACAACTTGAAAACATAATAGAACATTTACAAACAATGAATTGAGTGAAATAGAAGATATAGATCTAAATGTTAGAGAAGATATGGCCAAGAAACTTATATTTATAATAGAAATTTAAAGTTACAAAACTTTTTAAATTCTAAAATTAATAAAATATCATTATTTCATCATAAATATAATGAAAAACTCTTTCTAAAAGTAGGAGAACCTTTTACCTTCCAACTTAATTTTACATGAATTATTATTATTTATTATAATACACGTCCAAGTTGTAACGTAATTAAAGAAGATTCATTAATATTGTAATTATAATTATAAAAAGTTGTAGGAAAATGGTTTACATTTCAACTTTCAATCGCCGTCCCTAATTTGTAAAATCAATAATATTATTTAAAAAACAATTCTATTGAATGACATATTTGTAAAATTGAAGTGTGACAAAAAGGTAAAATCGTCAAAAAATGATTTTACCATTAAACCACACTTTAAAGTAGTATGATATGATATGATAATTATTATATGTATAAAACTCATTAATATCATAAATTTAATAAATATTTTATACATGTTTCATCTATTTAATATAGAGATGTACAAAAAAACCGACAACCCAGACTACCCAACCCAAACTGTAAGGGTTGGGTTGGGTTATATCTTTTTTTGGACTGAGTTGGGTTATGATTTTATAGCTTTTGTTGGGTTGAGTTGGTTCTTGGGTTGACTAATTTTTTGTTCGTTCAATCCAACTCAACTCGAACTAAGAATATGTTATATATACATACATACATATATATATATATTATGTGTGTATGTAAGATAAATTAATAAGATGGATTTTTAACATACTTGTAAGCCTTCTAAAATAAAGAATATGCACTAATAAGATAGGTAATAGGTTGAAGTATAGTATCATACAACTTTTCTAACATATTTATGAGCCTATGAATTGAATCTTACAGAAAAAAATGAGAGTAATATAACTCGAGAACTTAACCCAACCCAACCCAAAAATTTAGAGTTGGATTGGGTTGAGTTGTGCTTATACATAAGGTTAGACGGGTTGATGAATTTGTTAACCCGAAAAGTTGGATTGGTCCACAAAAATCATACAACTCTATCCAACTCGGACCATATACACCCCTAATTCAATAGATATCAATTTGTAAATAATATGGTTTTAAGGAACTAAAATTCTTGCATAACTACGACATGTTAGTTAATTATACGAGAATACAATGTATTTTAATTAAATATAATATTAATAATGTTTACAATACTAGCGATAATTAATATTTTGGTTTTTTTTAAAATTAAAATTATTTTCTAAAATTTTTAATCCAAAATTATTTTCTATAAATATTTTAAACTTATAAAATGTCTATATTTTTCTATTTGTTTTAACATTTAATAATAATAATAATAATAATAATGATGATGATAATAAAAAAAAAAATAATAATAAAAAAATGATCCCAATTTTTTTTATAGAAAAAGAAAAACAAAGAAACAAACAAAAGAGAAGAGAAAAGCATGAATTGTGATCCTTGTTGTAAGTTGCAACTCGTAAGAGAAAATTTGATAGTCCGGTTCATTGGGAAAATACGAAAAGTTGTGGGACATACCATAATTCCAGATGTAGGAAAATTCCAAAGCCTCAACCACCACACACTTAAACCAATACGCAACAAATTTCTCTAAATTCTAAAAACCTAGTTCGCATTGCAAAGTGGATTAACCACCAAACAAAATCCACCCACGCCAGCCCCACCTTCACATTACATATATTTTCAATTATATATTTTTAAATATCTAATTTTAGTCCAGTTTAAAATTTATTTATACACTTAATTTATTGTTAATTTTTTAAAACAAAATAATTTCTCCTTTTATTTATTGAACTGCAAGACTAAAAAATTTTGAACTTTAAAAAATAATAAATTTGATTAAAACTAACCTGACTAAAGTTGAACTTGTTCTTTGAACAAAGTTTAGGATATATTTTTTTGTTCTAAAAAGGAACAAAAAAATATTTAATTATTATTTGTTTTCGTTTTTACATCTGTAGTGATTGTAGTAGCTTTTTTTAATAATATTTTTTTCAATTGAGTTAAACTAAATTTAAATTTAAATTTGAATTATTATTATATATTTTTTGTAAAGTGCTTAACAACAATTGAAAGTGAAAGAATTCAAACACACATAGTCCTTAATCTAAAAAAAGACTTCCAATAAATCAATTCTTTTGAAGCGTCAATAGATGTGGAGCAATGGGTAAGATTTTTATTTTTATCTTTAGGGTTTCAATCTATATAACTTTTGGGTGGTATTAAAGTCAATTTCACCTAACATACAAGAGAATATGTCTAAGCATTGATTCTTACAACATAGGTCATCTTTAGTGACAGGTTGACACCTGATTCCTTTTGCCACTTTGCATTTGTGACGTACACGAACTTATTGTCTAAAACTAGATACGTTAAGTTTTTTTTTTTTTTTTTTTAAACAAAAAATCATTTTGGCAACAAGCTACTTTTGTATTGAACCTCCCTTATAGTTGGTTTTGTAGAGGCTAATTTAAAATAGTAGGTAGAAAACATAAAATTTCAAAGTTTGAAATGAAGATAGGTATAGGCATTGAAAGCACAATGATTTAGAAGTGGGAAATGGGGAAAGGGGTTTTTAGGGGTTAGGCATTTGATAGTGAGATTTGTGAGTGGGGAAAGAAGAGGAGGGAGTAATGATGAAATAAATAAAGAAAAATAAAATAAAATAAAAGTTGAAGTTTTTTTAAAAAAAAAATTTGGAGAAGGCATTGGCAAATTGGCTTCATGATTGATACTCATTTGAGGCCATGATGAGCATCGGCGCCACGCCAGGATGATGCACAATGCAAGGAATTTGTTTATAAGGGAATTGGCAATCCCAATCCCACATGCCCATCACGCCTTTCCCACTTCCTAATTTCTACTTTATTCCTCTTCTTGTCACACACATTATATTTTTCTACATTATTACTCATTTTTAAATTCCATCTCCATAATCTAAATAAAAAACCAAAGTTTAAGTTATATTATTTTAATCTCTAAAAACTCATTTTGATCTTTTAGTTTTATATTTTCAATCAAAATTAACTTCAAATTTATTAGAGAGATCCATTTGTAATCTATTAAAAATAACTTAATAATAATTATTGATAAATGATTTTTCATGAATAACAAAAAACAAATATGTTGATATCAAAATTTGAGAAAAAATTCAAATACACTCAAATTAAATTGAATTTTAAATTGATGGTTTCAATCAAATTTACAAAATTAATGGCCTTTAATCAAGTTAAACGGGTTGAAAATAATTGGGTGAAATTGATAAAAAATAATAAAAATTAAAAAACTTAAATATTTTGTATGTATAAAATACTTTTAAAAAGTTGTTATAATTGTTTTAAAAAAAGTTGTTATAATTAGAATAGAAACGTTAAGAATTAATATTTACTATTTATAACAAGTTTTCATAAAATAAGCTACCAAAACTAAAGTAATATTTTTAACCTTGTAAAAATCGGGTTTAAGTCACTTTTATCATAAAAAAGTATTAGGGGAATTTTTTATTTATGAAAAGGTTGGAAGTTTAATATTCAGCAAAGGGAATAAAGTTGAGCTACCGAGAACAACTTAGGATGCTTTAACTAGGGATGGAGTAGTACAATTAATTCAACTAATCTAATATGTGTTCTAATAATTGTTGCAAATTGTTCTTTTTTTTTTTTTTTTGATTGAAACTAAGTTTAGTTTTAAGTAATTGCGCTAGATATTCACATTTTGAAATTTATTTACAAACCTATCCAAATCTCTAACTAATTGCAAATCTATTTCCCCATTTTTAAATATACAAAATCATTTTCAATTAATGGCAATTTTACCCATGATTTTATTTTGAAAAAAATAATAAATTTCTTAGATTTAAAAGTTTCCTTTAATATTGAATCAATTGAGAATTCATTACCATTTGTACTTATCCTTTAATATGGAAAAAAAATAAAATACCATCCATTACCATCTTCCCTTTCACATTTCAATTTCTAACATTTGCATTTCAATTTTTTAACTTGTGATATTAAAAATATGGTTATAATTTCATGATAACCAATATATGTTTTTTCTAAACCACCTAATATATGTTCATTAATTATCAATAGAATGAAAAAAAAATACTACAAAATAAGTTTACTCCATCATACCTTCCACCGTAAACAAATTTCCTTTTATATTTTTAGCCCTTAATTTCTTTTAAAACGAAACTGCTATGTAAAAATTAGATTTCTTTAATGCAATTAAGGAATTCATATTTTACATTTATAATAGAGAATTTATCCCAGGTATCAGATTTTGCTTGGTGTATTACATTTGTATCATTTTTCCTAAAATAATTGCATATATAGCAGAATTTTGGGCGTTTCTTTTTTTTTTTTTCCAATTTTGCCCTTTCCCTCTTCTTCCAACGTTCGCCTCCAATTTTCCGCAGCTTCAATTTCTTTCAAATTCGGCTTTAGATTTCACAGAAATTGCCCCAATTTGTTTCCAATTATTTTCCAATTTTCCTTCAGCTTCACAAAACTCATTCCCCGATAATTCTCTTTACAATTTGGCTTCAGATTCATTGCCAACTTCGGCGATTTTGGAATTCCAACTTCGGCGATTTCACCGAAATTCATTGCCAACTTCGGCGATTTTGGAATTCCAACTTCACTTCTATCCTCATACATATAATCGATTCGATTTTGGAATTCATACTAATTTCTGGCAACCTCGAAAAATTCAAATTTCATAAGCAATTTCTGATCTCCGGCGAATTTGAAATTCAATCACAAATTGAATCGATTTCACTCAACGATTTCGCAGCTTGAGC
>JBBMKA010005708.1:0-11189 GCA_037833695.1 Sechiopsis laciniata | reverse complement strand
ATTCTCAGAGATGAGAATTATGATTGTCAGAGAAGACAATGTTGCAGCAGAAGATGTGGATTCTTCAAATATCTCGCGAAGGTGGAATTTGTTGGGTTTTGGCAAAATATTAGAAGTGAATTTGTTCGACATCGAAAAGATGTAAGGTAGTGGTGTGCTCCAAGCACTATAAAAGGAGCATAAGGCTTTGGTTGTAAAGTATTCTAGTCAGAAGCACTTTAAGCTTGGTGTATTGACTCTAGTTAAATTTTTTTTGTATTCTCTTATAGAGAGTGAGGGCAAAGGGTGTGGTAGTATAAGCTTTGAAAAGAGTGTTTTGTAATTGGGGTCGGGGAGAGAATTCTGTGTGATTCTATCAATTTTTCACATAGTGGAATTTCTTTCTGTCCGTGATTTTTTCTCCGGTTTAGAGTTTTTCCATGTAAATTTTTGTGTTCTTTATTTTGTTCTTTTCTTTTAATTTCTTAGTATTTTTCTGCTTATTCCTGCGATAATTAGGGAAGGTTTTTTCCAACAAAATTAATTCAAAATAGAAAACTCCTTATACTACAAACTGTTAAAGTTTTTGGTGATGATGAATCTTTGGTTATAAAAGCGGTACTTCTATAGAAAGCAAGTAAACTACCTAAGAAAGGAAGTAAAGGTAATTATGGCTCCTGCAAAATCACGCCTGTGACTTAACAACTAATTGAAAAGGGAACTTTGGTCAGAGCTAGGGGAATTTCAAACTTGTGGATTGAAAAGGCCAACTGAGAAGATGCTGAGTATAGGCCAGTCGACAAGGTCTGCAAAATGCTGCTCCATGATCTCTACTTTGCTAAAAGGTTGCTCTACTCTGACATTCCTCATTCCACGATCTGTGATGTCGAATGTGTCAGAGCGGACACAAAGCGACGTTTGAGATTATTCGTTGAGCTTCAGATCTTTGCCATGGGTCCCTTGGATAAGATATTTTTACGACTCATCCCCTTTTCGCTTAGTTCTTTTGCTGCAGCGACATGTGATGTTTCTCCAGGATTGCTTCATTGGGCGTGCCTTCATGTGAGCGAGGTTCTCTTTGTTCAATTTGCTTTGCTTCCCCTGGATTTCTGCAAACAATTACAAATATCAAATCCTTTTTTTAACACTTAGAAAATATCACACATTCATGCACATGATGCACATTTTATTGCAGCAAACTTTTAAAGAGTATCATAATTAGAAAACTATAGGATATTTCGCTTACGAGTAATTTTTAGCATAGAAGGGTGAAATTGAATAATTAATTATTGAATTATAACAAAGTTCATATTAAATTTTATTATTTTAAGCTAAACTCTCAATTCTTGAGAGTTATCGATTACTAAATTGCGTTTTTTCATAGAGTGTACATTCAGTTAGCTGTACTATCTTAGGACCTTTTTTGAACTTAAACAAAAATACCCAATGAAAACGAAATTTTGCCGATTTTCTTGTTTTTCTTTATCCAATTTTTTAACGATCAACCATTACCTGTACCAATAATTAGATTTTAAAATAAAACACCAATAATCAAATATTGCTTTCTAAAAATAATTTTAACTTTATTAAAAGTTGCTGGTGTGTTGATTCAATCTTGAAATGAATAAAAGAACAATTTTAATTCATAAAATGTTTCATGTATATATATATTTTTAAAATTATGAAAATTTAATAAGAAAAAATGTGCAAATAAAGAATTAATTGACCATAAATACTAAATTTTAGTTTTATTCAAGAATATTTAAATTATTCTATTGTAACACTTTAATTATTCTATTTTTTTTTAAATGTTAATATTTTAAAATAATATATAAAACAGACTATTTTAAAACAAAATTTAATAAAGTCAGGCTATGGAAAGAAAACAAGATTGAAATTAATAAACTCTCAAACAAAAATGAAATTAACAAAAAAATATTTTTTCTTTGTTATTTTTTACTTAGCTACTGGGGATTGGAGCAGAACTATTTATACCTAGGGCAACATTGTCACTAGTAAACTTTAGAGGGCATTCTAGCTAGTTTAAATCTTGAATCAAGAATATATTTTCTTATGATTTTTATTTATTTGTAAAAAAATATAAGTAAAAGATATTTTTTGTTCAAGACCATTGGGAACACTTAAGTTAGATATCTTCTAAAGTATATTAATGCCACAATTTGGGAATGGGATAGTGGTGCCCAAATTTTTAATGGTCATTTCATAGGTAAACTTAGTCCAAATTTTCAAAATTTATTATTATTTTCTAATTCATGTTACAAGTATTTTTTGTAACAAAATATAAAACCAAAAGTTTTTTTTGAATGGTAAAACCAAAAGTTATTGATAATTTGAAAAGATATTTTTTCTATTATATATTAGTAGTATATAGTAAATATCATGAATTCGGATTTTTCACTTCTAACTATGTATATATATATACACTAATAACAATTGAGATGTGAGGTAGATAATTAAAATTTATAAATTCTTTATAATAATTGTTGTGAATTACTTCAACCATCTTAAAAATAAATACTTCAATCATAGCACCAATTCCGAAATAAGTAGTTAATTACTTCTGTAACACCCTAAAAATACTTTTAATTTAAAAGATATTAATTTGAGAGTTTTATTGAAAAAGTCTATTTTGAAACATATAATTGGTTAAAGTGAAAGTGGTGGATTTAATTCATTTTACAATTATGAAAACAAGAATTTGAAATTGGTTATTTGGGTAAACATCAAAATCACTTTAAAACTAGGGTTTATGGGTTTTAAAATGATTTCAAAAATGGAAAGGAGTTTGTAATATAAATAGAACAATTTATATTTCTCTTTTTCCAATCCCCCATTCCCCCTCTCTCCAGCCGACAACACACCCCATTTTCCCCTCTCTTTCTGACGCGTCAGCCCACACAAGCCCAAGCAGCCTCGATCTCCACCGTCCATCTTAGCCCTCATAGTAGCCTCAGATTCTGCCACGTGGCACTAGCTCGTCCACCATCTCTCTCACGCTTGGATACACTTCTGTTCCATCATCGGCGCTTCTTCTCCAGTGAGTTCGATCCACGGCCGTTGTAACCGTCGTCATTCCAGTGCCATTTTTTTTCTTCTCACCCTTAGTCCGTCGTCCACGTGTCCTGCCGGCAGCGACACCCCCCCTCTTTACGCAGATCCATCGTTCGCGAGCTCTCGGTGAGTTTCTCTAGCGAGTGTGTCTAGGCTCCCGGTAAGCTTCGTCTCCGTTTAGCGTCGTTTTGGTCGCACCTCAGCCAGCCGCCACAGTTCTTCAGCGTGTCCTCTGTTGCGGCAGCCTTCCGAGTTCGCCGACAAGCGAGCTCGGTTCCGTTCGGTGAACTCGTTGTTCACATCTTAGCCTCTTACTTGTTCACCTTCATCTTTGGTAAGTCCTTCCTCCTCTTTAGAGTTATTTTTTTTAGGTTCGACAGCAGTCTATGGAGTTTTTCTGGCGACTTTGCTTAAAACCCTTTTTATCTCTTTCTTTCTTCGTAGTTTTCGAGAGCTAGAGGAGTCCGTTCGAAAATTCGAGATCTGTTATGTGACTGGAAGAGTGAGACGAAGAAAAAGAGGTAAAGTTTGTTGGGTTGGTGGCAACGCACTGCTGCCGTTTTCTAGCCACGCGCGCAAGCTCAGGTTTTCAACCCCGTTCGTGTGGTGATCTCTAGTTCAGCTTCATTTGCTCGTTTCGTTGACTTTTACTCGTTTTGCTATGTTTAGGTGCTCTCAAGTGTCATCGTCTCGGCTCGTTGTTTAGCTTGTGGGTTCTCTTGGTGTTTCAGTCGAGTCTTCGAGAAGGTAAGGAGCTTCATTATGAACTGGGTTTGTGGCTTAGAAGCATGTGAATAGGGACTTGTTAGAATTTATGGGAAATGGGTGCTTGATGACTTGTTACATGTATGTTCGTGCTTGAAACCTCTTGATTGAACCGATTATTACTCGTGGTAGAATGGAATTGTGTTTAGCTCGTAAACTGTTAAGTCCTTATTGTTGTGTTCCTGTGATCGTATTATCTTTCCCAAAATTGTACCTTGTACTCGTATATGTGATGAACTACATTTCTATTAAACCTTCTGTTGAGACTAGCTTGCATTGAGTTTATGATTCTATGTTGTCGGTGCCATCCATGTTTGACTGTATACTTGCTGCCATGATCTTATGCTCGGTTTCTCTATTTTGTTACCTAAGGGTTGTTCATTGATGTTGTGTTCGGCGTTAGAATAACTAGGCCCGATTGTTGTGTCGACCACCTAAGGTTGTTCATTTATGTTGTGTTCATTTATGCTGTGTTCGACGCTAGAATAACTAGGTTCGTGGAGTAGGGATTCTGTGTGGTTAGTCCCTCATTCGTGAAGCAGGGATTCTGTGTGGTTAGTCCCTCATTCAAGGATTAAGGATTCTGTGTGGTTAGTCCCTCACTCGTGAAGTAGGGATTCTGTGTGGTTAGTCCCTCACTCGAGAATTTGGGATTCTGTGTGGTTAGTCCTTCCTTCGTGGCACTCTTCAATAGGGTCGGGTGACTCTTTTGGCATTTATGAATACCCTGCGGATACATAAATGGAGTTGCGCAGTGGAAGCGTGGTGGGTCCCTGGCACAGATCAAGCTACCTAGAGACACTTGTGTATGTCTCCGTGAGCATAGCGTGGTGGGTTCCTAATAGGTCAGGTTACCCGAGGCATTCATATTTATCTCTGCTGATGCAGTTAGTGGGTCCCTGACAAGGTCAGGCTACCCCGAGATAATTGTGTTTGTCTCTTTCGACACGGTATGAGACGTGTCCTGACCCGAGGGTTAGGGAACTTGTGTGTTCTCCTCACTCGTGGTCTTGTCCTGACAGTGGTCAGATGATTTGTTTGGCATTTAGCCATATCTTGCTCACGGCTTACACGTCGTTGTTTGACATTGTTTGCTCGTGATTGGCTCGGGGGCTGGGCATGCTTGTGCGAGACACTTAGCTTCAGTTGTCGTATTTTCTAACTTATTTATGTTTGCATGCTTAACCCCATGGTGGGGCTCATTACTAGGTATATTTTGATATACTCACCCCTTACATTTTCAGGTACTGATCCATCCCGAGGTGGCTAGGGTGGGAGCTGGATCGATCATGGACACGGTGTCGACATTTCTTTTCCACATTGTTTTACTTGTGTCAAACCTTATGTTTTATGTTTTAAACTCTGTTGAACTTTATTTGTTTGACCTATCGGGATCCTGAACCATGTTTTGTATATTTTTTGAACTATCAATACTGTTTTCATGACTTTATGAGGTTTCGTTAGAAATTGCATGTGGTTATTAAATTGATTTTGAGGATTTTAATATTCATGCACACGTAACACCCCATTAGAGTATTTTAGGAAGTTGGGTCGTTACAAGTTGGTATCAGAGCACAGAGTCATAGATTCTATAGACTGGTTTACGATGTAAACCGTGTGTCCATAATCATCAGTAGACCAGCAGTCACCAGGTATGTGAAGTAGGGTAAAATAAGAAGCATGTTTTAGTTGAGAAATTATTTTTGGTTGTCTTGTGTGATTCTATATCTTGATTAGGTTTTCTGTGTGTTCGATTTCAGCTTCGTGATCTCCTTACCGTTATGTCTTCTAGGGGAGAGTTACCCAGTGGAGGTGCCTCGGTCCGGTGGAACCGATTCAGGAGAGAGTTTATAGAGGCCCACTTCGCCTCAACTGTCGCGCCGAAGACAGGGTCTCCCTTCGTCGCTCAGAGGCAGGAGGTTCGCATCGTTACCACTTACACATGGGAGATCACAGGCCATTCTCTTTCTGCATCCAATCCGAGCTTAGCAGAGGGTCAATCGGGAGTGTACACTCAGCTTCACGTAGCTCGTACTTCTACTGTCCATATTATGCACCATGTGACCACGCAAATTACTAGTGAGTTTGGGGCCTTCGAAAGTTCAGGCAGTGCAGTCGGGTACAGGCAGGAGTTTGAGTCGAACCTCGAGGTTCTTCATTCAAGAGACCACTTTGGTTAGGGGAATCCCGGCGGTGCAAGAAACCAGTCCTGCCAGAGAGATCCTGGTAAGTCTAGGAGGCGTTTCAAGAGAGGAGGTCCCGGGCAGTAGGGGAGGTAGAGGTCTCGTCAAGGCCGTCATCTGGGTTCACCGGAGGAGGTGTTGGCGTGCCGGAGGAGTTCGAGAGTTCACCAGGGGCCATGTCTACCTAAGGTGAAGGTATGTTACCGGTGTGGCCAGAGGGCCACTTTACAGTACGTTTCACGTTGCCATTTTCCACCGGAGAGTCTTGACGCGCATCGTCAGCCATGCCAGTCACTCCAGTGGAGTCTGCTTTTCAGACCGATGGGTCTGTTGTCGTGTTCATAGGTTCCATGCTATCTTTGTACCGTTCCTTTGTCTTTTGTTCGACCTTGCATTCATTACCTTGTTATGTGTGCTCTTAATCTCTGATCCATGTTATTGACTGTGGTTGTTTGTCCTTTTGTTGTACGCATTCATATGCTTGTCGTTGACCCATTATCCATGTTGTTTGATGTGTCACTTGTTTGAATTGTCTCGTTTTCTTATGCTTGGTAAGTGATTATAATGCTTTATTTGTTTCTTCGGAATCGTATTGCTCTATTTGTTGCATGATCATTATACTACGCATTTTCGTTTCATAACGACCGTATCACTCCGTATTGTTTGTTCATCATGATCGTATGACCCTGTTCATTCTGCATGTTCGTATCACTTTGTCTTGTTTGTTCACCATGTTAGTATTGTCGTATTCGTCTTGTCTTGTTAGTATTCGCTCTATATGCTCATCATGATTGTGTGCTTTGTTCATTCGTCATGGCTGCATTGTGCGGTCTGTATATCATGATCATATTACTATATTTGTGTTTCATCAAGATTATATCACTTTTCTTGATCATCATGGTTTCATTGTTGCATTCGTTCTCATCACGATTGCATTGTGTAATTGTTGCATAATGATCTTATGGCTCTCTTGTTCTCCATGTGTGTTTGGGGCTCTAGTATTGTATCAGGATTTTGTTGTCCTGCTTGTTCTTCATGATTGTACTGCTCTATTAGTTACCCTGATTAAATTGCACTCTTGGTTCCTTTATAGTTGTTTTGTTGCTTGTTGTTTTGAGAGTTGGAATTGGTCGGATAAGTGTATCAGGCCAGCTACCAGAGTTTGCTCGGTTAGCTTTACCCTGTTCGAGTTTCCATGCCATGTGTGGCATGGTGTGGTTTGTTGATAACCACGCGGTCGCTGACTGCCTTTTGAAGAAGGTCAATCTCAGTCCTTCTTCCTTGTCGAGCCTCGAGTTTAGAGAGCGCAGGTCAGAGAACCGCCCTCATCTGTTGAGCGAGCCGAGTTTAGTTGTTGTGTTGCTACAAGGTGTAGAGTCTGGCCTCGTCAGGTTGCGTTGTATTGTTTAACCAAAGTTGAGTTTGAAAGTGGTACCCGTGAGGCAGAGTTTGTTGTTGCACACCGAGGAAAAGTTACAAAGTTATAAGTTTGTTTTGGGGAATGCGCGGAGAGTTTTGAAGCGTGAGTAAGTGCTTTTCTCCTCAGTGTGGTGGACTTAGCGCGGTAGGCTTTTGTTCATTTTCAGTGTCGCAGCTAAGTGGGAGTTGGTTTGTTGTTTCAAGTTCTTCGTTAGTGTTAAAGTATCGAGACTTGAGTTCCCTAAAGCTCTATTTTGCACTCAAATCCTGTTTACCCCAAATCTTAAAGTTTTTGGCTTGAACCCAACCAACTAAAGTATTAATGAGAAAAACACTGTTTTGAAAACAAGAATAACGACTATGGTGTTTTAACAATTCAAATTGAACCATGTGACTTTAATGTGTCGATAATTAGAATTTCGTGTTTTAAACCACAGTGATATTATTAACCTTGAAAATCCAGTTTACTAAGTGAGTTTTAAAGTAGTATAAAGTTCTTTTGGTTGAAATGTTTTAAACAACTGGAATTGTAAGTGCTTTGGTTGGAAAGTTTTACCTAGATAATTTTAATAGTAGAAACAAACGTTTTAACTAGTGATTCAATGATTAACCATCATGTGGACCTAAATAAGTAGATAAGTTTAAAACGGTTTTCAAAATTTTATTTTTGGGTTGGAAAGTTTTTGAACAACGAAAGTTGTTTTAAAGAAAGTTTTGTAGTGGCACTAGAGGGTGCAAAGAACCGCTTGAGGGTCAAAGAGGAGACGAGGTGCAATCTCGTTCTCTAGGGTGTTTTGGTCTTAAAGTGTCTTTCGGGACAAAAGTCTCTTTACGAGGGGAATATTGTAACATCCTAGAAATACTTTTAATTTAAAAGATATTAATTTGAGAGTTTTATTGGAAAAGTCTATTTTGAAACATTTAATTGGTTAAAGTGAAAATGGTGGATTTAATTCATTTTACAATTATGAAAACAAGAATTTGAAATTGGTTATTTTGGGTAAACATTAAAATCACTTTAAAATTAGGGTTTATGGGTTTTAAAATGATTTCAAAAATGGAAAGGGTTTGTAATATAAATAAAATAATTTATATTTCTCTTTTTCCAATCCCCAAAATCACACACCCCTTTCCCTCTCTCTCCAGCCGACAATACACCCTCTTTTCCCCTCTCTCTCTGACGCGTCAGCCGACACAAGCCCAAGCAGCCTCGATCTCCACCGTCTATCTTAGCCCTCACAGCCGCTCAGATTCTGCCACGTGGCACCAGCTCTTCTACCATCTCTCTCACGGGTGGATACGCTTGTGTTCCATCACCGGTGCTTCTTCTTCGGCGAGTTTGATCCACGGCCGTTGTAACCGCCGTTGTTCCAGCGCCAATTTTTTTTTCTCACCCTCAGTCTGTCGTCTACGTGTCCTGCCGGCAGGGACCCCCCCTCTTTGCGCAGATCCAGCTTTCACGAGCTCTCGGTGAGTTTCTCTGGCGAGCGTGTCTAACTTCCTGGCAAGCTTTGTCTCCTTTCAGCAGCGTCTTGGTCGCTCCTCAGCCAGCCGCCACAGTTCTCCGACGTGTCCTTCATCGCGGCATCCTTGTCCCGAGTTTGCCGGCAAGAGAGCTCGATTCTGTTCGGTGAGCTTGTTGTTCACATCTTAGCCTCTTACTTGTTTACCTTCATCTTTGGTAAGTCCTTCCTCATCTTTAATGTTGCTTTTTTAGCTTCGACAGCCGTCTATGGAGTTTTTCGGACGACTTTGCTTAAAACCCCTTTTTATCTCTTTCTTTCTTCTTAGTTTTCGGGAGCTAGAGGAGCCCGTTCGAAAATTTGAGACCTGTTCCGTGACCGGAAGAGCGAGATGAGGAAAAAAAGGTAAAGTTTGTTGGGTTTGGTGGCGACACGCTACTGTCAGCCGGCCACACACTACAGCTGTTTTCTGGCCACGCGCCGCCGCACTCCTGCGACACGTAGCCAGCTCAGTTTTTTAACCCCGTTCGCCTGGTGAGCTCCATTTTGGCTAATTCGGCTTTGTTTGCTCGTTTCGTTGACTTTTACTCATTTTGCTATGTTTAGGTGCTATTGGGTTTCATTGTCTCGGCTCGTCGTTTAGCTTATGGGTTCTCGTGGTGTTTCAGTCGAGTCTTCGGGAAGGTAAGGAGCTTCATTATGAACCGGGTTTATGGCTTAGAAGCATGTGAATAGGGACTTATTAGAATTTACGGGAAATGGGTGCTTGATGACTTGTCACATGTTTGTTAGTGCTTGAAACCTCTTGATTGAACCGATTATTACTCGTGGTAGCATGAAATCGTGTTTAGCTCGTAAACTGTTAAGCCCCTATTGTTGTGTTCCTGTGATCGTATTATCTTCCCTAAATTGTACCTTGTACTCGTATATGTGATGAATTACATTTATGTTAAACCTTCTGTTGAGATTGGCTTGCATTGAGTTTATGCATGTTCTATGTTGTCGCTGCCATCCATGTTTGACTGTATACTTGCAGCCATTATCTTATGCTCGGTTTCTCTATTTTGTTACTTAAGGGTTGTTCATTTATGTTGTGTTCGACGTTAGAATAACTAGGCCTGATTGTTGTGTCGACCACCTAGCGGAGCATCTAGCTCACCAGGTTTAGGACTCGTGTTTGCGTGATCGATATTGTATAGTTGCTATAAGTCGCTAGTGCCCCTTAGGAACCGAGTGATGATATGGATCCTATTTGCTTCGAGACACGTGGATGAGCTGCACTAACCTACGGGTTGACTCTTACATCTGACCAAGGGGTCAGATCTCATCCACGTGTCACCTTGTGTGCGGAACAATGGGTTTCTTGGTTGTTGAGCACACGTTGCGGGTTGCACCAACCCTCGGGTGGGGCGGGTGCACTAGCCTAGCTATGCTAGATCTCGTGTGACTCTAGTGCTAGTTATTATCTCTCTGTGTGGTTAGTCCGTCACTCAAGGATTAGGGATTTTGTGTGGTAGTCCCTCACTCGTGGAGCAGGGATTCTGTGTGGTTAGTCCCTCACTCAAGGATTAGGGATTTTGTGTGGTTAGTCCCTCACTCGTGGAGCAGGGATTCTGTATGGTTAGTCCTTTACTCGTGGAGCAGGGATTCTATGTGGTTAGTCCCTCACTTAAGGATTAGGGATTCTATGTGGTTAGTCCCTTACTCGTGGAGCAGGAATTCTGTGTGGTTAGTCCCTCACTCGAGGTTTTGGGATTCTGTGTAGTTAGTCCCTCCCTCGTGGCACTCTCTGACAAGATGAGCAGACTCTTTTGGCAATTGTGAATGCTCTGCGGATACACTATTGGAGTTGCGCAGCGGAAGCGTGGTGGGTCCCTGGCACAGGCTAGGCTACCCAGAGACACTTGTGTATGTATTCGTGAGCACAACGTGGTGGGTCCCTGATAGGTCAGGTTACCTAAGGCATTCGTGTATGTCTCCGCTAATGCAGTTGGTGGGTCCCTGACAAGGTTAGGCTACCCCAGGATAATTATGTTTGTCTCTTCAGGCATGGTATGGGACGTGTCCTGACTCCTCACTCGTGGTCTTGCCCTGATAGTGGTCAGATGATTTGCTCGACATTTAGTCATATGTTGCTCACGGCTTGCACGCTGTTGTTTGACATTGTTTTCTTGTGACCGGCTTGGGGGCCAGGCACGCTTGTGCGAGGCACTTAGCTTCAGTTGTCGTATTTCTAACTTGTTTCTGTTTGCATGCTTAACCCCATGGTGGGGCTCCTTACTGGGTATATTTCGATATACTCACCCCT